>VYXC01009182.1:200568-216878 GCA_013397175.1 Platysteira castanea | reverse complement strand
TTTTTTCTTTTTTCTTTTTTCTTTTTTCTTTTTTCTTTTTTCTTTTTTCTTTTTTCTTTTTTCTTTTTTCTTTTTTCTTTTTACTTTTTTTTCCTATTTTCTTTCTTTTTTCTTTTTTCTTTTTTCTTTTTTTAAATTTTATTGAGGATAAATTGAACAAAATTCACTGGTGTTACCGGGATGCTGATGCCTAAGAGGCTCGTCGGAAGGTAATTGTTTTGTTTACATTCCACAGGGCTTCCAAATGTCTTTTACTGACTGTGTTCCCTGGGCTGCAGCATTCATTCCATGGGCTGGAACACTGAATTCAGGGACGAGGAACTCGGTGCCTCCGACACCTTCCAGCAGGAAAATTCAACATTTGTTTTCCTGCAGCTCCTGGTTTTCCTCGGAGCAGAGTTTAGTTCCCACTAACCAACCCAGGGAAACCCCATTTATTTATTTCTGAGCTGGGAGTGTGTAATTAGGTCAGCTGTAATTTCCCTGTGCTGTGCCCAAGGGAACTTGTCAGACGTTTTCCCACCCACTGCCTGGAAGCTCAGGTTCTGCACTCCCAAAGTGCTGGAACCACAGGGGTGGAGGGCTCTGCATCAATATTTAGTGGGAAGGGGGTTAGAAAGTTCCTCTTCGCAGTAATTTGTAGTTTTGTTGAGTTCCTCAAGCACAGAAAACCTGAATAAACCAGAAAAAGGTGAATAATAGGAAGAAAAGCACCCAAACCTGGTGGCGTGGAAAGATGGATCTGCAACCCAGTGAATATCGAGCACTGGCTTTGCTGGCACTGCCAGGAAAAGGAAAAAGAGAAAACCCAAACCCAGACAGGTTTATGGCAGGATCTACTTATGCTGCACACAGAATATTTGCATTTATTTTCCACACACACCATATGGCAATTATTCAGATTGCAGCAGCCAAGAGTTGGGGACTTACGTTGCTTATTTCTAAGTGTAGGTCAAATACAGATCGCTGTGCTGATCAGTTTGGTGCCATTTCCATTTATTTCACCTTTCAGCAGTCAGAATTTTGCCCTTCTCGATGCTGAAGAGTTGAGTCCTTTGCCTTTGAACATTTTGCCCCCAGTCAGCCTGCTTTACAAAAAGCAGAACTGAAACGTAAGGAAGATGCATTGTGTCTCAGAGCTGAGCTGAAGCAATATTGCAAAGATGCAGAGGTTGGAAATTTGTTTTAAACCAACAGAATTTTGTGTCTTTAACAAAGCCTTTGCTTGCAAACTCGAGTTTTTGATGGGCCAGCCTCCATTTGGTGGCTGCCTCGAGAACATCAGATAGCTCCTAACTCCTCTCTTGCATTCCCAGAAGTGGAGTAGTCTACCAAAATAAAATTTCGCAGTCGTGTTTATCAAATCTTTTATTAATTTGCGTGGCAGTCTGTGGATTTTGAAAGGTCTGAGTCAGCGTTCAGCTACCAACTTCAAAGGAGGAATATTCAGATTAAAGTAGAGTGCATGAGTCAACTCACCAGCTTCTGGAATGTGCTTTTTATCCAGGCAAGGCAGTGCTGGAGCTCAGGATATTTGGGAAAATAGAGATGCTGTGAATAAGTAAGCTAGGAGAAAAAACAGGATAATGCAGATTTCCAGCTTCCCGTGGGTGAGGAATTATTGGAATCTTCTTAGGTTCACCCAGCACCAGAAGCTCTTGTCCAGTTTGCAGAAACCAGTGGACTAAACAGGCACCACCCTGAGCAGAAATTAACAGAAAATGAGATATTCTGTGGCAGTGAGCTTAGTTTGTGTTTGTGTGGTATGGGAGCAGTAAATAAACACACACACACACGTCGTGGATTCTTCCTTGGATTCTTCCTTCATTTCTCTGTAACTTTTTGCTGTGGTTTAAATTTCTGCCCCCATTTTCCATCATGGTATTCCCCATGGATTTTTGTTCAGGAGTTTTACTCCTTCCCTGATTTTTGCCAGTTAGATTTTTTTTTGTTTAAACTTATTCCCTACTTATTGTTTATTTGCCAGTCCAGTTATTTTAGTCCAAGCTGGAACTTATTCAGGCAAATTTTGAGATTCCTGTGAAAACGGGGACGAACCTGAGTAATATCTGTATTTTACACTGATTATATTTTCCACAACATGACATAACCATAGGAATGAAAGAGAAACTTCTAAATTAATACATTAATTCTGCAAGTTCTGGAGGAAACAGAGCCTTCTTTGAGGACCAGAGCTGTGCCTGGAACACACGAAAGCAGAATTATGTGTAGTGTAAGTGATGAAACCTTTGGGTTTCATTTTGCTTGTCAGCAGCAAGTCACACCTAAATTCTATTAAACATTTCTTATCAAATGACATTTTGACATCTGAGGATGGGCACAAGAGCATTCCCAGCAAAATGGGCCTGGAAGGGCTTCAGGTATCTGATGCTTATCTCCTTTGTGCTTCTTGCTCCTTCAGGATTAATTTTTACTTCATCTTTTCATGGGGGGAAAAACAAAGTTAGAAGCAAATTCTTTTAGCAGAGCTGTTGTAAATGTGCTGCTCTTCAAATAAAGCCTTGGCAGCAGAGGTGGCTCCAATTTTTGTTGCAGTTCATCTGTTCCCGTGTGATAAAGGCCCAGACAAGCTCCAGGACATCAGTCACTGCTCTCTGCAGATTGCTGATTTCCCTTTTCTTCTCTTTTTTAAACTGTTCAAGCATTACTGATGTTAATTTGTGCATCCAGCCTCAAAGATAAGCTGTGGAATGAGAAATGGGATTTGGCCTCTGGTTCACACAGCTCCAGAGCTGAGAGGAGGAAGAGCACTGCTCAGGATTGATGACTTTTGAGAGACGTGGAGGTCAGGCCAAAGTTTGATAATTTGATATCACAGCTGCCCGTTGGAAATCTGTTTTTTCAGAGCAGCTAGAACTGGAAAAAATTGTGAATAATTCCATGCCTTGCTTTTTTCTCTTTGTCCTGGTTTCTCAGGCCTTTGTTCTGCAGAACACCCGTGTCTGCACTCTGCTTGTGGTGGGTTCTTCTTTACCATTGATGTTTTGGAGTGGCTCCCACAGAACCTGGCAGGAGCCATTAATTTATTGACATCTGCTGATGCCAGAGGTACCTGCTGGAAGTTTGTTGTCATCCTCAGGGTGGGTTTGGGTTTTTTTTTAATGGAAACTTGCAAATATTGAGGGGAACAGCAAAAGTTGCAAACTCTTTGGAATCTTTCCAGCACGATGCCGTGTCAGATGATCCCTTTCCTTCATGAGATCCCATCTGTCGTGTCTGCATGTTGAAAAACCACCCATTTCTCAGAGTCAGAGCTGAGGAGCTGAAGGAATTGTGAGTTCTTTGTGCCAGAAGAAAAGCTCTGCGAGCCATTAGTGTCTAGCACTTCCCAGATATCCTGGAATTCTAGAGTTTGTCAGTGAGAGGAGTTCCCAAGTGCTGCTGGGGTTGATGGCTGGGTCTCTGTGGCAGCCCAGAGTATCCCTCTGACTGTCCAGGGGGGTCTGGAGCCCTGCCAGGCAGTTTCGGAACTCGAGATGAAAGCTCAGAATTCTGTGTTTGATCCGTGTCCTTGGAGAAAGCTGCCCACATTGAGGGAAGAAATACAAAACGGAAAGAAAATGTGTAATTAGCTTATCTTATCACTGGGTGAATGTAGGTTTTAGATTTATGGAGGTATGAGAGAAAAAAGAGCAAACATGGAGGGCAAAGGGCGGTGCCCCTTCCCCTTCCTCTTTCTTCTCTCTCCTCCATCTCCTGCTGTGACGATGGGGATGGGCATTGGTGGAGGCAGCACTGTCATGGTAAGAAAAGGTAGAAATTAATTGGGAAAATTTGATTAAACAATAATACATTGTAGAACTTGGTTGGTTTTCCTGAAAGAGATCAAAAGGAGAAATCGCCTTTGCGGGGCGTCACTCCTGCTGTGGATCTCGGTGGAGCAGCTCATGCTGTGCCTGCTCCAGACACTGAGAGATAAGAAACAACAAACAACCTGAACAGGAACCCGCAGGTGTCTCCAATCTTTCTTGGCTCTGGCATGGGACTTTCTAAGATCAAGAAACAGCCATAAAACATCTTAAAAACCTGCAGAAGCCGTAGGTCTCCTCCCATCATCTCCTCTGCAAGTTGTATTTTCTGCTAAAACATGATCAGCACTCTTTCTGTAGAGTTGCATTTCCAGTTCTCAGACCTTAAAGATGGCAAAATCTGTTTTTAAGGGGCAGAGGGGGCCGTGGCTGTGTGGAAGGTGGCTTTGACCCAGGATTTTGGAGCTGAAGGTGGTCAGTGGCTTTCAGTTTCCATTTTGGATTTGTGGATTATTTCATCTGGATTGTCCCATGATGGTCCTGTCCTTCTTTCATTGTTTGTACATGGCAGCACTGACTTTTATCTGTTAGAATCAGGCAGATTTAGGACTTTTGCCACAAAATACAGACATTTCCCTTTTTTCTTAAAAAAATATTGTGCAGAACATTAGCCCAGTTTTTTTCAAAAGTGTTTTTCCAGCAGTGATATGCTTCCACTGGTAGAAAATGTTGGATTTTGGAAATAGCACAACAGCAGGTTTTTACAGGTTTGGATAGTAATTTCTTTTTGCTACTGCTAAAAATGGAGCTGAAATATTAAAAAACAAACTGCAGGGCACAGCCAGATTTCAGATATATTCAGAATGTTCTGTTACAAATGATGCCACTTGCTAATTGCTTTTAAATTAGGGTATTTGTGCCCGTGGTGATTACTGCAAAGCATCATTTAGAGTCTAAAAGCTGGAGTAGTGTCCTAATTGGGGTTTGATTTGCAAGAAGTACTTGAAAAAAACTTGGGGCTGTGGACTTGCAGTGGTATTTTAAATTGTCAATGGCTCTCAGGATGCCCTCCTTCCAAAAATGATAATTTTTATCATTTTTATCTGAGTTTATCTGAGTTTATCTGAGTTATCTGAGTTATCACTGGGTGATAACTCTGCAGAAAATAAGTAAGGTCTGAGTTGAGTGGAATGGTTGGTGCGAAAACATAAACAATTTTTTAATCTTCCTCTAGAAAATTGCTTCAAGATTTTTAAAAAGAATTTGTTTTAGTTTAAAAATTGGGGCCTGGTTCAGCATGAACAATATTAAACTTCAAAAGACAAAGTAACAGCCCAAAAAAAGAAAAAATTTGGTTGGCAAGAAGGCCCCTGATGCAATGTGCCATACTCAAAAAAGAGGAGGAAAGAGGAGGTATTTTATTTCTTTACCTGAGAAGGTAAATATTCCTCAAAAATATCATTTCATCATTAGGAAATCAGAACAAAAATAGTTACAGATTTTTAAAGTATCTGTGATCAGCAGCAGAACCCCATGATTGCCTTTTCCTTGGAGAAATCTTGTTGCTGCAATCACAGACCTTTAATATTGGTACCATTTCTTTTTAGCAGCTTTTCAGAGAAATCCCTTCTCTTTTTCTGTGCCACGAATTCACTCTAATTTCTCTTGCACAATCAGGACTTATGAAATACAACTTCTGGTATTTCAATAATCATTACTAAGTGATGCTGTGAAAGGCCTTAGTTATTTACACTTAGTTTATTTTATATTTATATTCCCTTAGTTTATTACACTTAGTTATTTATCTTTTTTAAATGGCCAGAAGCTAAACCCAGCAAGGGCAGAGAAACTCTCTTTATGGATTTAATTTTTCTTAAAAGTTGTGTTTGTTGTATTTGAAATTCTTTCCTGTGTTTTGATCTGAATGAAGACATTCCCTGCCAAATTAACCATGAATATTAAAGAACTATACAGCCAACATTGCCCAAAGGACATTTTCCTTTATGTCTTCAGCTGTGTCTTCATTATATCCGGGATGTTTACAAGGGGAAAAGATGATTTCTACCCTCTTGGTTTAATTTTTGGATTTGTGGGTTCGAATTCTAGTAATGCCGCTCTCATACCATGGTCTGAGCGGGGTCAAAGCTTTTCAAAGTGAAGAAAGGACATTACAATCGCATTTCTCTGGTTTTTACCTAATTCATAATTTCTTCCCATGTGGCCTCTGTTGTTCTTTTCCATCTTCCCCTTTCACCCCTGGCCTGTCACAGATTTCTGGTGGCCTCTGAAGGGCACATCCCCCAGCTGGCGAGTGAAAACCAAAATCAAACCATTCCTCTGTTTTCTGGGAAAGCAGGCGTGTGCAGAGAGCATTTCTAATTTACACAACATTTAACCGGAGGGGAGGAGAAGTTATTTTCTCTGCTGACTCATTTTCACCTGGAAACAGAGATGGAGACAGGGAGCTGTGCAATCTGTTAGCTGGAGCAGAGAAATCCTCGGGAGCTCGTGGCTGCTGGGTGTGGTTGGTTTCTGGTTTCTGGTTTCTGTTTTGTGCTCCATTATCTGTCGATTGCACGAGCAGTTGCTTTCCCCGGGGTGTGGAGCTGGTTGGAATCAGAACAAGGTGGCTGTAGGGAAGTTTTATGAGATATTGGAGGAATTCAGCAAGCCAGCACCAGGCACACGATTGCTTGGGATCTGTTTGTGGCTCTGTCTTCTTGTTGTGGGCATAACGCTGCCATTAACGTGGAGAAAATTTCCTTTTTAACGTCCCACACTAGATCACACCTCTTAGCCCAGTGATTTCAGTAAGAGTAGCACCAAAGGAGGAGACTTGGAAGAGGAAAGGTTCTTGATCCAGGCATTATTTCATTCACTGATTGCAGTTAACCATTGAAGCAGTGTTGTTCTCCTACCTCCATTAAATGTTTCCAATATAGGAGGTGTTGCCCTGGTTTTTGCTAAAGCCTTCTGTTTTAACCTTGGAGTCGGAATTCTTTCTCACACAGTTTCATGTAAATAATAACCAATGTTTACTTAACGGTATTTTCTGTTTTTCATTCCTTTTGTAATAAGAACCTTTAATGAGCATCCTTTTTTCTCCAGTGGGATTGAGAAGGAAGTGACATGTCCTCCAATCCCTTGTGGAGTTGAGAATCGTATAAAACGTGACATATGTAAATAAAGTTGCTCTTTCCCCTCCTTTCTGCTGAACCTGGCAGGTGGGAGAGCCTCTTTATTGTGTTTTCCCAGACACAGCTGTCGGCATGGGTGAATTCCTAAAGAGCTGGAGAACTCAGAAATAACTCTGAGGAGGTGGAGAACGGCCTTCCCAGAGGGATTCACCACACCCAGCCTTCCCTCACACCCTCACTGCTGCGTGCTGCTGTGGCCCTGCTGTCCCTGCCCCAGCTGGGGACGTGTTTGGTGTGCGTGGGTGTCCCTGTGCCAGCAGCAGGTGCCCAGCCTTGGATGGCATCGGGGACAGCTCAGCACGGAGCTGGCAGCAGGGCTGGAGGCACCATGGGTGTGCACAGACACTCGGGAGGCTGCAGCAGGGCAAATGTCCCCTCACCCCACACCAGACCTCTCTGCCACTGCCCCCGTTGTCACAGTCCTGGTGGTGGCTCAGGGAGGTGGAAGGAGGCAGCTGGGGATGGCCCTGTCCCAGCACAACCTGTGTGCTGGTGAAAGCACAATAAAGGACACGCTCACACCTGCTGGGTTCAGCAGAAAAAAGGGAAAAGAAAAGCTTTATTTACATTTCTGATACTTTATAGGACTCTCAACTCCGCCAGGGATTGGAGGACATGTCACTTCCTCCTCAATCTCACTGGAGAAAAAGGATGCTCATCAAACTTTCTCTTCTCACAAAAGGAATGAAAAACAGAAAAGACAAATAAATATTGGCCATTATTTACATGAAACTGTGTGAAAATTCTCTGACTCCAAGGTTATAACAGAAGGCTTAGCAAAAAACAGGACAACAAACCTGGTTCTTTGTGAAGAGGTCTCCTGGTGCTTCTGTAGGGAGTGATTGCAAGAGGAACATGGGAGGACGGAGGGATTTAGAGACATGTCCAGAATCACGTGGAGGTGCTTGAGTTGCTTGGGTGAAATCCATANTCCTTATTATGTTGTAGGGAATGATTTTAAGAGAAACATGGGAGGAAGTGTCACTATAGGACACGAGAAAGTGCCACTCTGACACCTGCTAGGTTGAGCAGAAAGAGGAAAAGAAGAAAGTTTATTTTTATTTCTTGTATTTATAGGTTTCTCAATTCCACCAGGGATTGGAGGACATGTCACTTCCTCCTCAATCTCACTGGAGAAAAAGGATGCTCATCAAAAATTTTCTCATAGCACAGCAATGTAAACAAAAGGACAGTTAAGTAAACATTATCTATTATTTACATGAACTCCGTGAGAATATCTGACTCCAAAAATGTAAATTATCAGAAGGTTAACAAAAAACAGGACAACAAGGAAGGAAGGATTTAGAGAGGTGTCCAAAATCACATGGAGGTGCTTGAATTGCTTGAGTTGTTTGGGTAAAATCCTTAATATGTTGTCCAGCTATTGCTCTGTGAAGAGATGCTGGGTTAAGTATTTCTGTGCTGCCTTGTGTTATTTTCACAGAGTTAAATGGATTGTAAGGTTCCATCTCTCCCTCAAATTTGGTTGGAAGTGCCCAGAACATTACCAGGGCTACAGGATGGTCACAAAAGCCTGGCTTTTATGGCAAGCTGAACTAACTTTTTCAGTAAAAACGGTGTGTTTGAGCATGAAATTCATCAGTCTAAACACACGTTCTATCTGATTTTTTCTTTTTATTTCTTTGAGAAAAGCATGTGAGTGGTAGTTGATTTTTGGAGGTGTTTGTGAGGATACCAAGTGCCCTGTAGCTGCTGTCATCTGTTAGGTGCCAGGTGCAATTAATAATATTGGAAAATGATCACCTTAAGAACTGTAATTGGTTTTAGTCTGAGGATCCAGCAGCAGGACATGACAGAAAATGGGTTTTGTTACCTGGCTCAGACCTGCAATGCAAGAATTTCAGTTCTGGAGTTCTGTGAACCAGATGAACTCCACGAGTAAGGCCTTAGCTGTACTTTTAAAAGATTAATTATGATTTCTCTGTACTTTGCTCAGCATGAGCCTATAAAAAAGGGGTTTTTTTGTCGATTTATGTGCTGGCAACAAAGCAGGGGTTCTGAACACAGCCCATCAGACGGGGCTGACTTTGGGTGTGGAAATCTGTTGTGAAAGGCACCCCACAAGATGTCCAAAAGCATCAAGATTAATTCTGGATATTCTATCCACGACAGTGACCACACAGAAGAAATGTAGGAGAACAATTCAACCGGTTACAGCCCACAAGCTTGTCTTCTCCCAGCTGGAATAACTGTTAATAATTTTACGATTTCTCTTTTTGTGTGTGTGTTGGGTTTGTTTCCATCATCTGCTCCAGATTTTACAGACCCCGTGACTTTACAATAATTAAATTCACCACTACATATTTGTAAAAATTAACAAAACATTCTCAGTCCTTGAGGAGGACACGAGTGAGGCGAGCAGAGCTGGTGCTCAGCAGGAAGAAAGATTTAACTCTGCCCTGCTAAGCCAAACTGAGACGTGAAGCTTGATTTCCCCCAGCTGCCGAGTGCTAATGGAAGCCTGGTTTTATTTTTGGGCACTCCTGTGCCTGAGAGCCTAAATGGTGAAAATTGAGGCACGACTGCAGGGGAAGTCGTGCTGCAGGACTGAGGCACAGCTTAGGGGAGAGAACAAAAACACCACAGCTCTTGGCTAAATATATGTAGCACAGGAGGAAGCGCATGTAAATAAGGGATGCCGGGTTGATTTCTGCTTTTTTTTTCCTTTTATATATTCCCTGTATTCCTCACGCATGTATTTGTAGCTCTGTTGCCTGTTGCTGTATTTGTGGCTGGTTTTTCCCAGTACCTTCCCCTACTTTTCCCTAGGCAGAAAGACAAACCACATTCCAAAACCGCTACCCTGTCGTGCTTCTTTCTGGGAAGCAAGGCCAAAAAACAGCTCTTTGAGAGCTTCTTGGTGATTTTTGTCAATTATGCTAATTTGCTAGACTTTTGGGGTAATATAATTATATTACCCCAAAAGTCTAGCAAATTAGCATAATTGACAAAAATCACCAGTTAGGAGCACGAGTGGGGATGCAATTCACCACTGCTGATGATGCTGCAGTTCAAGCCCTTTCTGAATCCTCCCCCTCAGGCTGGGGCTTGGCTTTGCTGATGAAAATGTGTCTTGGAGGGCTGGTTTTGGGGTCAGGTTCATGCACCACAGGACCCTCGGCCGTGCCACCAGCACTGCTCGGCCTCCTGTGCCATTCCAGGCCGGAGGTTTCCATGTGTGGCACGGAGAGGGCACCGTGGAGGGCGTGCAGAGGTTTGGGTTCCTGCTGGCAGTGCCACCACTGTGTCCCCACGCAGTGACAGAGGGACGGTGCCCACCATGGCCCTGTTCCTGCTCCTCTCCCTGCTCCTGGCCTTGGCACCGACGTTCCTGGGCAGCCAAACCCTGCCAGGGGTGAGGAGAAGCACAGAAATGGTGTTGGTGCCCAGCCCTGCGTTTGAAGGCGAGCGATGGATTCTCCCGGCTCTGTCTGGGTGTGACGGGTGTTCTACCCCCACACAGTTCCTAGAGTGTTTTATGGCTGTTTCTTGATCTTAGAAAGTCCCATGCCAGAGCCAAGAAAGATTGGAGACTCCTGCAGGTTCGTGTTCAGGTTGTTTATTTTTTCTTATCTCTCAGTGTCTGGAGCAGGCACAGCATGAGCTGCTCCACCGAGATCCACAGCAGGAGTGATGCCCCGGAAAGGCGATTTCTCCTTTTGATCTCTTTTAGGAANCCACATCTGGGGCAGAACTCGTTGGCAGCAAAGGCGTTGTCACCTTTTGGTGGCATTTGGACAAAATGATTTCTGCTCAGGTGGCAGCAGCTGAGTCAGCTGGGCACCAGGCAGCTCTGTCCTGAGCTGCTGCTGCTGCAGGGAGAGCCCACGGCCGCTCCCTCGCCTTCCATCTGTCAGAAAATACGTCCCTGTGAGCAGGGGGAGAGAATAGACCCACATTTTGCACTGAATTCAGCTCGGAGTGCCTGATGATGACAATCCCAGGGGGATGTTTTGAATATGAATCCGTGATTCATGTCTGAACGTGTTTTTTTATTTTATTTTTCACGCGTGGCCCTTCTTTTCCGTGTAATAATGCACAGTTATGACTGTTCCTTCACGGGGGATTTAATTTCCTCCTTGCTCGGGAGTCAATCTGTGCACAGCTCACTGACAGAAGATCTCCCTGTCTTTACCACAGAGGAGCTTTTGGAGAAGAGGAATGAAGTGATTTGCGCTTCCCTATTTATGGAGGGTGTGTGTAAGCAGGCTGTGGAAGTATGGATGTGAAATTAGGATTTCAGCTGGGTTTGGGGCTTGCGTAACCGTGGCTTCCAGGTGACTCAGAGTGTGCAGAGTGAATTCATCTCTTCTTGCAAAGGCCATCTATTCACAGAACCTTTGTGTGCAGTCAGGCTTTTCACTGAAATCAGTCACTTCTTAAAGCGCAAGAAAGCAACGTGATTTTATTCACCAGACGGATGATTTTAGCATATTCAAAGTAATGGATAATAAAAATAATAGGAAATAGCTGGTCCTCCGTGTGAAGTCAGTGTGGGAGGATGTGTTTGGATTGTGGGGTTTTTTTAAAGTCCACATTTGCTGGATTTGGGGATCTAAAAAAAAAAGTGTGGCTTTTTCTTCTGGGCAGCACAGAGCAGANTCTTAAAGCGCAAGAAAGCAACGTGATTTTATTCACCAGACGGATGATTTTAGCATATTCAAAGTAATGGATAATAAAAATAATAGGAAATAGCTGGTCCTCCGTGTGAAGTCAGTGTGGGAGGATGTGTTTGGATTGTGGGGTTTTTTTAAAGTCCACATTTGCTGGGTTTGGGGATCTAAAAAAAAAAAGAGTGGCTTTTTCTTCCGGGCAGCACACAGCAGATTTTCCCCCTGTTTTTATTCATGCTCCTTTTAAAAAGTAGCAATTATTTAACATCGGTGGAACAACGCTCTTGAAGAAATTGCAAGGCTTTCTTTAAATGGGAGATTTCTAAATTGCAATGTATCTGCAATTGTAATATTTGTAAGCACTCGGTGTAATTACAGATTCACAAAGCTGGCTGCCACAAGAAATGACTTGGTGCTATTGCAAAATAATTAAGTCAGGAGTTGCAAAAAGCAACAAAACAGTACTTTGGAAAACGCCACCCTGGAAATTAAACATTGTTCTTTTCAAAATCCTCAAGAAAAAATCCCACTGGAGAACTGCTGGGAAAGGAAGGGAAGATAAGGGACACAGAATACAGACACAAAATTCCCTTTTGTAATTCAGTGCAGTTCTCAGCAATTTAATTTTTTATGTCAGTATTTCTAGCATGGATCCTCTTGTCACAGAGGCACTGGCAGTGCTGGATTCTGGGTGTGTTTGGGGCTTTTATTTATTTATTTGAGGAAATTTCTTGGTCATTGGATGCCTGGAAGTAAAAAAAATTCATTCCTTCCTAGAGACAGGCGGGGGAAAAGGCTTGAGGAGAAAAGAATTGTAGTGTCATTAATAATTCCAGATGTTTCAGGATTTGGACTTCAACCCATTTTTGTTAAATTCTGAGTATTTTTTAAGTCCTGCTTCTAAAATCCCTCTGCCACACAGCTCCTCTGTAATGAATAAATTAAAATATGGCAGCTATCAGAACACACAAATCCGCGTCCTCTTCCAAATCTGGCAGGCCATCGTTTAGCACATATTGGTCGTAAATCCATTTAAAACCTTTTGTATTATGGGAAATAATTCAGCTTGTGAAGTCGATGCTCCTGGAACGGTTTGGGATGTTTTAAAGATTGGGGTGTTTTAAAACAGTTTAGGATGTTTTAAAGATTACTTGGCGTAAATGTAGTTTTCTAAAGGGTAGAGTTGTTGGGGTTTTTTCACCTGGTAATTCCACTGTGATACTTCAGCTTCAATAAGGTTCCGTGGCTGTAAAAGAAAGAAAATTGGTGTAAAATGCACTCGGATCCATTCCTGTCCTCAGGGGAGGAAAAACAATTTTCTCTTAGGATGGAATAAATTTACTGATTTAAAAATGCATCAGCAAGGTGCAGGAAAGTTCCTGGGTGCTGTGCCCAGGTGAGTGAAACACCTGGGGTGGGGCTGCAGCAGAGCTTTCAGCCCCTCCTGGCCCCATCAGGTGCCTCCAGTGATGCCTTCTGCAGCTACCTGGAAACAGAGACTGGACAGGAGTAAGGGGATAAAGGCAGGGATTTATTTGAAGGCCTTCAAGGCACACCCTGGGGAGCCAGAGGCTGCTGCCATAAAATGGACCCCAAGGTGGACAACGAGTCACGAGTTCTTTACACAGTTATAGGTTTGGCCCATTTGCATCTCAGCATAAATTCACCAATTAAAACTTTAGCTCTCTTTAATTTCTCCACCTCTCTCATGGCCCCAGTTTACACCTTTGGGCCTAGGACAGCCCGAGTGTCCTTGAACAGCTCAGAGAGGCTTTGTTGTGTCTGTCTGGCCTAAGAGAGCAGCTCACGAGCTACAAGGAACTTCACACACTAGGCAATACAGGATTTGAAAAAATATAAAAGCTAAAATCTAAGGCATCACCATCAGCTCGGGCCGTATTCATGGCAGAGCCAAAGGGATGTAAAGAGGGAGAAGGGATGAACTGGAGCCCCTGGGTGCCTGGGAGAGGGAGAAGGGATGAACCGGAGCCCCTGGGTGCCCTGGAGAAGGAGAAGGGATGAACTGGAGCCCCCGGGTGCCCAGGAGAAGGAGAAGGGATGAACTGGAGCCTCTCGGTGCCCAGGAGAAGGAGCAGGGATGAGTCACCAGCTCGCACACAATCCCTGCAGTCCTCCCTCCCCGCTCCCTTTCCAAGTGGGTTGGCACCGGCTGCGGCTCCTTTTGTCCCTGTCCCTTTGAGCTCCCCTCTCAGCACAATCAGCTTTGTCATTCCAGCCACACTTTCCTCTGTGTTTTTTATCTCCTCCGAGCTCTTTTCTCTGCAGGCTTTTATCCAGCACCACCTGCGCCGACGTTTTTCTGGTTAAAGCAAATTTAGCTGGTCACAGTCATGAAATCACATGCAAAAGGACTTCTCCAAAAGCAAGGAGACCCTCACGGCTGACTGGCTTATGCAAGACTTGACATGGTTAGGAATGCCTTGCTGTGTAAAGCCTGCAGGCCAGAGGAGCTTTTGGGGCTGATAATTTTCACATCAAGCATTTTTGAGGGCTTTCTTTCTATTTTCCAGCACAATAAAGACGTTGGTGTGTGAAATAACCAAGCTTTTAGATTTCAGGTTGAGGCAAAAGGTGATGACATTTTGGAAGATGGTGCTGGCATTACGAAAGAGTGAGAAATGATAGCTAAATACTCCTCTAATATTCTGGTTTTAAAGCCGGGGGGATCTGAAGGATGCTTGGGATTTGCAGGGGATACATTTTGGTGGCGTTTGGTTTTGTGGTGAGCAGGGTTCTGAGCACAGAACCCCCCTTGTCCCACAGAAATGAGCAATTTAAACTGGGAGTGAGAGCTGGGAACAGCACCTGCGGCTCCAGGGGCAGGAATAAACAGGAATAAATAGGAATAAACAGGAATAAATAGGAATAAATAGGAATAAATAACTCCCACCTGCTCTGCTTTTAGGGCCAAGCACAAAGGGCTGTGAGCTCCTCCGGACAGGGATCCCAGTGGAAGAGGCTGGGAAATTTGGGCAGGGAAGGAGGGAATCAGCCCATTTTAGCAACTCTGCAGGGAGGGACAGACACCTCCTGGGCTGCCTTCAGCTGTGGAATCTCGAATCCTCAGCCTGGCGTTGAAACTGTGACAGAAATTGTGTTTGGGGAGAAGGTGGAGGTGAGAAATGGCCTCTCTGCTGTGGTAATTCCTCCTTTTTCATCCCAGGGAAGATAAAACCAGCCTCCCCGGAGTAATGGGAGTAATGAAAAATAGAGGTAATCCTTTTTGTCTACATCATTTATGCCCGCCAGAATGCTGGCAGTTCTGCCAGCTCTCAGCATTCAGGAGTAATAAAGTCCCTG
Source organism: Platysteira castanea (assembly GCA_013397175.1). Lineage (NCBI taxonomy): Eukaryota > Metazoa > Chordata > Aves > Passeriformes > Platysteira > Platysteira castanea. Next base: position 201,956 of record VYXC01009182.1, on the reverse strand, counting down.
AAAAATTGCTGCTTTATTGGGACATGCCAGGCTTTAAAATACATGAGTTATGAGAATGAAGGCACACGAAGCTGAATGCTGCTCTATTTTCTTATTTCTATTTCAGAAGTTGTGTTTCCCCCACTGCTGTCGTGTAGAACCCTTTCTCTATCCCCCATTCTCCTCTGCTGTAAATTAAATTCTCATCAAATTCTGGTGTTAATGATAAATATGCTGATGCCTTCTCCCAGCCACCCAGAAACAGAGACCAGACAGGAGTAAGGGAATAAAGGCAGGGATTTATTTGAAGGCCTTCAAGGCACACCCTGGGGAGCCAGAGGCTGCTTCCATAAAATGGACCCCAAGGTGGACAACGAGTCACGAGTTCTTGACACTGTTATAGGTTTGGTCCATTTGCACATCAGCATAAATTCACCAAGTAAACTTTAGCTCTCTTCAATTTCTCCACCTCTCTCATGGTCCCAGTTTACACCTTTGGGCCTAGGACAGCCCGAGTGTCCTTGAACAGCTCAGAGAGGCTTTGTTGTGTCTGTCTGGCCTAAGCGAGCAGCTCACGAGCTACAAGGAACTTCAGAGTTACACACTGGGCAGTACAGGATTTGAAAAATATAGAAATTAAAACCTAAGGCATCAATGCCACAGAGATTTGCTATTTTCAGAGCCCAGGCCAGCTACAGGGAGGTGTGTTCAGAGCACTCAGGGGTCCTGCACTCAGATTTTCACCCATCATCCTGCCCAAATGACCTTGAGCAGTCAGGCCAATCTTCCTTGTGGAAAACTTCTCAGAGGTGTTAATGATTGGGAATTGCATGGAATATGTTATAGAGTGCTCTTTCTGCTTTATTTTTGTTCTGAGAGTCTCTCAGGTCCCTGGTAACTCCTGTCGTGTGTTGATAAAGGAACAGAATAATTTTGGTTTCGTGCACTCCCTAATCAAAACCTTGTATTGAGTTTTTTTTTCAGCTGAGAAATCCTTTTTTGCAGTGATGCTGTTTTTTTTTAATTGAGAGGGGGATTTGGATAGAGGGAAATAAATTGCTTTACCTAAGAGTACGTGTCAGCTTTCTCACAGGAACTTTCTTGTTCCCCTGTGCCTCTAAAACTGCAGTTTTAGGGGGCTTTGTGTGTTCTGTTAAATGTCCTGTGTTTTTACAATGAATTCCAGTGAAATCGATCCAATTTTAATTTTTCTTGGTTTCATGTTAGTCTTGGATCACAACACTGGAGCAGGCAGTGCCAGCCTGGGTCAGTTCAGGTGACAAAGATCTGCAGAGAGCTGGGGAATCAAACTCCACAGGGAACACTGGACTCTCCAGGCCTAGAATAAATTTTACTCCAATAAATATTTTTCTGAAGTTTGCTTGATATAGTCTCATTAAAAAAAAAAA
>VYXC01009182.1:187329-200403 GCA_013397175.1 Platysteira castanea | reverse complement strand
ATAATATTATATAATATATCATATCATATATATAATATATATATGATATGATATATATCATATCTCAAAATATATATCATGTATATAAATAAAGTATTTTATTGGACTGAATTTTATCAATAAAAAAGGGGTTTAAATATATACAATATTCAAATAAATTTTACAGTGATCCAAGGATACAAAAATATTAAAAAATTCTTTATATGTAAGTATCTATTTAAAAAACTAAAAGGCCTTGCTAACAAGCTGTAGCCCTGCAGAGCTGTTATTGATGGAGAGTTACAAATTGCACCAAGCTGGATTTTTGTGGCTCCATTCCTCTGCTTCTTTCAGGTCACCTAGCCCTGCTGCCATTTGGAATTATGAGGCTGTCCTTACCCGTCCCTGCCTTCCTGCTGCTCCCCTGACGTTCTTGGGGCAGCAGGAAAAAATCACTTTTCAGTCCGTGTTGCTCTGCTGGTGCTTTCCTTCCAAACTCCTTCCTCCTCCTGCAGCCTTCTCTTCACCCTGGCACCATCACGCTGTGGATAATCCCAGAAATTTTCCACCTGTGCCTTCTGGGATGAGTTTCACTGGGAATGGGAAGCCCAGGGCTGTTGTCCTGTTTTTTGCTAAGCCTTCTGTTTTAACCTTGGAGTCAGAGAATTTTCACACAGTTCCATGTAAACAATGGCCAATGTTTATTTAACTCTCTTTTCTGGTTTTCATTCCTTTTGTGATAAGAGAAAGTTTGATGAGCATCCTTTTTCTCCAGTGGGACTGGGGAAGTAGTGCCATGTCCTCCAATCCCTTGTGGAGCTGGGGCTGAGCAGCAGCCTGGTCCAGTCCCAGCTGAGTTTGTCTTTTCCACGCTTCCAAAAAACCAGCACAGGTCACTGACTGCCCTCATACCCCAAGAATTTGGAATTTTCTTGTGAGCATCTTTTTTGTTGTTGCTTTTTAATTGGGGTTACAGCTTTTGTAAGCAAGTGATGACCCCAGCCCTCCTTTCAAATAAATCAGGGTACCCCTCCCTTGAGGGGAGTTGGAAGCACACAACAAATAAAAAGAATCACGTGTCTGTTTTCTTCAAAATACACGTTTCCTCTTGAAATTGAGGGATCTCTGATGCCAATCTTGTGATTTTTATCAGGCCTGTGAGTCAGATTTTTTTTTAATTTTTTTTTTTTTTTTTTTTTGTATTCTAAGTTTTTGCTCTAACAGATTTTGCCTGCCCACAGACTACCTCCCATCTGTTCAGGTTAATGGGTTTTCTGCCTGTGCTCAGAAAGGAGCATATTGCAGGATTTGAGTGAGGAATTTCATCTCAAGACACCACCAGTCCTTGGAGTCTGCCTAAACTTGGTTGCCAGGACTACTCCATCCAAGGCAAATAGGATAAATAACAGGAGATGGTCTTGCAGGAAAAGGAGAGCTGCAACTTGCCTACAGAACGGGGAAAAAAAGAGATGTGTGATAATGGGATGGAAACCTTGGATAAACACTGGGATTGGGAGGTGTTTGAGCTCTGAATTCTTAAATATGTGGTGGGGGGTGAGAGGGAAGTAGGGAAAAGGAGGAAGAAACTGTGAATCCAGGGCTGAGACAGAAAGTTGTGGTACCTTTTGTAAGGGGCTTGCACCAAAACAAGCCCTCAGGTGTGTCTGGGAAAACACAATAAAGATGCTCTCACACCTGCCAGGTTCAGCAGAAAGGAGGGAAAAGAGAAACTTTATTTACCTTTAACATATTTTATAAGATTCTCAACTCCACAAGGGATTGGAGGACATGTCACTTCCTCCTCAATCCCACTGGAGAAAAAGGATGCTCATCAAACTTTCTCTTATCACAAAAGGAAGGAAAACCAGAAAAGACAGTTAAATAAACATTGGCCATTATTTACATGAAACTGTGTGAAAAATAATTCCGGCTCCAAGGTTAAAACAGAAGGCTTTAGCAAAAACCAGGGCAACACTCAGGAAAGTCTAAACCAAGGGATGCCTCGTGTTGGAACTGTGAATTAATCAAAGTCTCACAATATTGTGGGTTGGAATTAAGCCCTTAAAAAACTGCTCACCTCGAGCTGCCAGTCCAGGAAAGATGCCCAAAATATGGGGAGTAACACAAGTGTGGAAGGGGTGACATTTTGAAGCCTTGACCTGCTACCTTGGGAGAATTCTTCTAAAAAGCTGTGATGTAGCAAGATCCATAAATCCTTCCCTTCCTGGGCTGTGAAGCCGTGCCTGCCTTTCACTCCCAGCTCTGTCCTTCGGATGCAGAGGTTGGGGTGTTGTCCTGTTTTTTGCTAAGCCTTCTGTTATAACCTTGGAGTCAGAGAATTCTCACACAGTTTCATGTAAACAATGGCCAATGTTTATTTAACTGTCTTTTCTGTTTTTCATTCCTTTTGTGATAAGAGAAAGTTTGATGAGCATCCTTTTTCTCCAGTGGGATTGAGGAGGAAGTGCCATGTCCTCCAGTCCCTTGTGGAGCTGAGAATTCTGTAAGATATGATGAATGTAAATAAAGTCTCTCTTTTCCCTCCTTTCTGCTGAACCCAGCAGGTGTGAGCGTGTCCTTTATTGTGCTTTTAGCAGCACAATCAGGGTGTTCCCAGTCGTGCTGGGCTGGCTGGGATGGGGTTGGTGTGCTGGTAATTTTTGCTGCTGAGAGTGACCACGGTGATTCCCGTTCCTGTGGCTGCTCTGCGCTCCTGGCTGTGCTGGGTGACATTAAAGGCATCCTGGAGAGAAAGCCAATATCAGACCCTCCCAATTATCCTCTTCCTCAGCAGCAAAGTGCAGAAAACAGCCCAATTTGTGACTCTGGAAGCGTTCCCAAGGTGTTTTTTGTGCTTGGATGTGCAATAATGATCCTCTGCTTTCTGTCGGGCCCGCCGAGGAAATAACCCAGCTTTGGACAGAGCTGCTCACCTAAATCTGCTCCTTTCTGTGCTGCCAAAGGGGGTTCTGAGGGCTTGAGACACGTTACCCTGACACGAGGAGTGTGCTGGGGGTTATTTGGGGGAAAGCTAGTGAGGGAAGGTGGGGAGGAGCAGGGGAGCAGCCGTCAGGGTGTCACTGTCCCCAGCTCTCCTGTCTGTCACTGGGGGCTGCTGGCAAGGTGTGGATGCTTAAAATCAAGTTGTAGTCTCATAAAAATGATGAAAACTGGGTGATTTTGCTTTATTGCCTGTGTAGATACTCAGTAATAAACTGGACTAAAATGACCACGTTCCCTCTTCTTTCTCTGGGGTGAATGATGACAAAAAATTGTCATAAACTGGTAAGGAGAGCTTCCCCATCTTTTTGTCTCAGTATTTGACATCTAGACCTGTCTTGTGTTCATTTCTGAGCACAAGGCTCCACTTTGCTTTCCCTCCACCCCTCCCTGTCCAGTGGGGATCTTTTTCCAGGAGCTGTGTCCCAGGCAGAGGAGGCCCAGGTGTCACATTCAGGAATGGGGGACCAGGCTCTCCACACTTGGCACAGCTTAATAACTGAGATTTAACACGGTGGAAGAAAGAAAACTTCAGGAAATCTAATCTGGTTAATATTATTTTAATAAATAATTAGGCATCAATGATTTTTTCATTTATTTTCGAATTTTTCAGTCTCTCAAACGGAGGTAAAAAGTAAAAGCAAAAGGCAGGGATGGATTTTGGTCACTGCCAGCTCTGTACCCATGTGTCTTGTGGGAGCCTCGCTGTAGCTTGGGTTGTGACAAGTGCATTTCCTTAATTTTGATCTAAAGCACAGCTGAGGAAACACCTCAGCCCTTTCTTTTCCCTCCGAAATTTTGCAGGATTAATAGAGCCCGATAGGTAGCAATGGTGAATAGGTGGAAATCACTGCTCAAATTCCCTTTCACTGCTCCGATTTTATGAACCGCAATTAATATTTTGGTTCAAAATCAAACCACCGTTACTTTTTAATTAATAATTGGCGTGACAAATTGCTGAAAACGCTCCAAACTGGGGTGGTTTTGCCAGTGGCTCTGCGGAGCTGCAGCTCCCGGCAGATGGCAGTGCTGGATTGGAGGTGGGTGATTTCCAGGCTCTCCTCCAGCCTGGAAAGGGGGCAGGAGCTCCAGGGATTTATTCCCTAAACACAGACCTTGCAGAGATGGGTCTGGGTTTGGTTTGCCTCCCTTTCCTCGTCCTTTATGTGAAGTCTGAAATGGCTGGAGGTACAGGCTCGTGTGAAGAAATGTAGGATTTTTGTCTGAAGTAGCCCTGGTTGAGCTGACAGGATGTGAAATGTGTTGTCCTGTTTTTTGCTAAGCCTTCTGTTTTAGCCTTGGAGTCAAAGAATTTTCACACAGTTTCATGTAAATAATGGCCAATGTTTATTTAACTGTCTTTTCTGGTTTTCATTCCTTTTGTGATAAGAGAAAGTTTGATGAGCATCCTTGTTCTCCAGTGGGATTGAGGAGGAAGTGACATGTCCTCCAATCCCTGGTGGAGTTGAGAATCTTATAAAATATGTTAAAGGTAAATAAAGTCTCTCTTTTCCCTCCTTTCTGCTGAACCTAGCAGGTGTGAGAGTTTCCTTTATTGTGCTTTTACGAGCACAGAAATGCATTTAGAAGAGATGCCCATAAGCACAAAAACCTTTGTTAAAAGTCACTCAGATTGGCTTTGGTTGCCCTTAAATCTTCACGAAGGAATCTGCCCTTGTTTGCTTCACACTGTTAGTGCAGGTTATGGCTGGATTACCAGGAAAATGAGATCCACTCACAAGAAATCTTAAAAACAGCCTCAAAACAAAACATAAAATACTTCAGAGTCTGTCTATAACTCAACAGTGCCTTTTTTTTTTTTAAATTAGCTGCTGGACAGGATAAGTAATTAATGAGAATGGAGACACTCAGGCTGCAGGAGCTTACAGTGAAGTTAATGAACACAGGGCTCACCTGGTGTGTTCTGGTTGCTATGGAAAATAGGTGTTGGTTCAGACAGGTATCAAATCTACTGGGGCTGAGAAAGAACCTCTACAGTGAAAAAGGAGACGAGGAGAAAAGACAGAAAATCCCGACTTCAAAAGTTGTCAGAAAGATCCACAGACTTGCTTTAAAAAAAATTAATGGCCACGTCTGCGAATTCTGGTGAATTTTCTTTGGATGGTGCCATTAGGGTCTCAGGGATTTCTTGCTCATTTTGTGTGCTCTAGTTTCTTCCCAGCTCACAAACGAGAAAGAGAAGGATTTGGGAAGACGCTGGCAGAGTGCCATTCCGTGGGATTTTGACAGGAGAGCTGCCTCGAAGCCATCTCTGACAGAACCACGGGCTGATTTGTGTGGATGCAGTAGCAGAGCAGGCTGAGGGGAGCAGCCTTTTTTTTCTGAAGCAAATTAAACTCTCAGGATGGACACCCCGGGTCTCCAGCTCCAAGAGGTTTTCAACACGTCCCGAATTTTTTGTCCCAACAGCCCTTATTTTGGACTAATCATGAACACATCCTCCCTCTGAGGGCTGTTATTTGTTTGTGTTTTGTTTACTCCCCGGGAGGATCGTCCTTGCCCGGAGTCATAAATTCACAAGTGAAAATATTTACCAGTAACCAGCTGCAGATTTGGCTCTTACGTAACCAGGGCTGCTGTGGGGGGCTCTGCCAAATGGCAGCTCCTCCATGGGAAAACCATGGTGGGAAAACCATTCCCATTCCCTTCTCCAGAGGAACCAGTGCCACGGGCTGCAGGATCCATCAGCAGGGGGGTGACCAAGAGCGTTGCCCTGGTTTTTGCTAAAGTCTTCTGTTTTTAACCTTGGAGTCAGATTCTTTCTCACAGTTTCATGTAAATAATGGCCAATGTTTACTTAACGGTATTTTCTGGTTTTCATTCCTTTTGTGAGAAGAGAACTTTGATGAGCATCTTTTTTCTCCAGGGGGATTGAGGAGGAAGTGACATGTCCTCCAATCCCCTGTGGAGTTGGGAATTGTATAAGAATGGGAAATATGTAAACAATAAAGGCTTCCCCTCCTTTCTGCTGAACCTGGCAGGTGTGAGAGCCTCTTTATTGTGTCTTCCCAGACACACAAGAGCCTGGTGCAGCCCCCTGCCCCTGGGAAAACACAGTAAAGATGCTCTCACACCTGCCAGGTTCAGCAGAAAGGAGGGAAAAGAGAGACTTTATTTACATATGTCACATCTTATACAGTTCCCAACTCCACCAGGGATTGGAGGACATGTCACTTCCTCCTCAATCCCCCTGGAGAAAAAAGATGCTCATCAAAGTTCTCTTATCACAAAAGGAATGAAAAACAGAAAATACCATTAAGTAAACATTGGCCATTATTTACATGAAACTGTGTGAGAAAGAATTCCGACTCCAAGGTTAAAACAGAAGGCTTTAGCAAAACCCAGGGCAACAGCCCCCTGGCCCTGGGGACCACAGGATGAGCTGGGGCTGGGTCCAGCTCCTCTCCCGGGCACCCAGGGCTGGCTGTCACCCAGGGAATGGGAGGGCAGAGATCAGCCCTGCGCAGAGCTCTGAGATTTTGGAACAGGCTTGGCTGTGGTGTGCAGAAAAGAGCACAGAGAGTGTTCTCGCAGAGTTCTCACCCCTGTGGGCACAGGGGGGAATGAATCCTGTGGATGTGGAGCCTTCAGTTGTGTAATTATTGCAGCTATTGCTGCGTGTGGCTGTCTGTCAAAAGAGAATGTTTGTTTGCTGCTTCGTGCCTGCTACGCTTGCGTGTTTTAGGAGCAAATCTCAGATCTGACAGCACCTAGCTGTGCAAAAAAAGGAAGAAAAGAGGGAAGGGGAAGATTTGTTGGAATCCCACCCTGTGCTCAGCACAGCCTCTGCTCCTCAGGGCTGGGAGGGCTCGGGGTGCTGGGGTTTGAGCACAAGCTCTGGGCACGCTGCTGCTCGGCTCCCTGGCACACTGCTGGGTTCCCAAATCCCAAACCTGTGGGGCTCCATGCTGCTCGATTCCCAAATCCCTGCTGGGTTCCCAAATCCCNCCCAACCCGTGGGGCTCCATGCTGCTCGGCTCCTTGGCACACTGCTGGATTCCCAAATCCCAAACCTGTGGGGCTCCATGCTGCTCAGCTCCTTGGCACACTGCTGGATTCCCAAATCCCCAACCCGTGGGGCTCCATGCTGCTCGGCTCCTTGGCACACTGCTGGATTCCCAAATCCCAAACCTGTGGGGCTCCATGCTGCTCCTCTGCAGAGCTGGACGTGACCTGAGTGATGCAGACCTTGGCCGGAGTCGTTCTGCACCCAACACTTGGGAGAGTGTGGAGCTTGGCCAATTCCAGTGGTCATTAAGCACTAAAAACTTGGCTCTGCTCTGTTTTACAAGCGATGAGAAGGCTGTGAGACCAAAACGAGTGTGCCTCTCTCTGACAGAGACTTTTGGGGTTTGATCCAGCTCCTGATTAGATGCACCAGGAGCAAATAAAGTGTTAGCAGGGCTGCCTGTCAGACAGCAGTGTCAGGAAAGTCCTTCCTCATCCCTGGTCGCTTCCCCTTTGCCACAGCATCCTCATCCTGGGCTCTGGTTTGTGCCACAGATCCCCACAGAGTCACCTGGCTCTGAGCTCTAGGGGCTGTTTCCATGCAGGAATTTTTAAAGCCTGTATTCCCAAGGTCAGGCTCACCCCAGGGAGGGATGGGAGGTCCATGTCTGGAGTATTGCTTGTGGTGCCAGTTTATTGTAGTGAAAAACAGTTCTCTCACCAGCAGGTCTGGAAAATTCTGTTGTTCCCTAAGCCGTAGTGAGAAGCTGAAAAACCTCAGAACACGTGCTCTTAGTTAATTGCCTTTTTAGAGAATATTGAAATCAATAAACCAAACATGGTTGTTTGAAGTACAGACAAAATGATGTGATTGTATCTCAAGGTGTAATATTAAAGTACAAGGTGGTTGGTTTAGTTTTCTAACACGCTTGGGAAGCTTAAAAACAGTGAAAAGGTGCTACTGGCAAAAGCATTTTCTATTTTCTTGGTATCCCTTTGCACTGAGAATTATCTGTACAGTGTTATTCCTGTGGCTATTGGAACTTGAGTACCTTGGAGCAACTGAGATTTTGTGGCAGCATTCTGGACCTTCCCCTGAAATGCACGTTTCTGAGGCTCACTCTTCCATAATAACTGATAAATTATTTTTGCTTTCTGCTGAGCACAATGCATGAAATTGTCCTTCCCTTGAGGTGGGGAAATTGCACTGGAGGTAGCACCCAGCCTCTGATCCACATTTAGAGTCAGAGGAGACTCTCATGAAACCAGCAGAAACTGCATGTATGTGGGAGAAAATATGAAAATATTCATTAATTCATGGGCAAACAGCAGAGGATCACAGAAAGCATCAGCACTCAGTGGTAATTTAATCCATCGGAGGTCAGTGATTAATTTCGGGGTGAGTTGTTGATAATGCTGCACGAAACACATCCAGGGTGTCCTGGCTGCTGCTGTTGCTGTGCTTTTCCTGGCAGATTTAAGGGCTTTACCAGCTGGGGTCATGCCACGTGTGGTGCCCATTGCCCATCCCTGGGCACAGGCAGGCTCTGGAATATTCCCACNGCGTCACTCCTGCTGTGAATTTTGGCGGAGCAGCTCATGCTGTGCCTGCTCCAGACACTGAGAGATAAGAAACAATAAACAAACTGAACATGAACTTGCAGAAGTCTCCGATCATTTTTGGCTCTGGCATGGGACTTTTTAAGATCAAGAAACAGCCATAAAACATCTTAAAAACCAGACAGAACCGTACCACTATTCGCAGCCACCCCGTGTGTGACTCCTGCCTGCCCTGCTGGCCCTGAGAGCCTGGAAATGCAGGAGTTTGACCACGGATCTGTTTATCTGTGATTGGAAACCTGTCTTGAGCCAATCTCCTCCACGTTTCTTGCTACAGGAGAGGGCAGCAAAAGCCACCAACTCCTTTCTTTCCTGCCTCGGTGCAGCTGCTAAACCAAGATGAGGTTCTGTGATTGATCCACTCAAAAAAACCCAAGGCAGTGTTGATTGTCTTGAGTATAAACATAAAAGTACAAGCTTCAGTTGCATGAAAAAGGAATTTGAAACGTTGGATGCTGTTTTACACCAATTTTTTGGGCTTTCTGTTCAAATGGGGCCTCAAGTGTTCCTGTAATGGGATGTTAGTGGGAGTCCATGACTTCCATCTTCCCCCATTTTTCTTTCCTCCCATTGAGTGGCTCATGCAGAACCTCAGGGAGGGTTTTAAGATACGTTTTCTGCATTAAATTCAGGATCCTCAAGGGTGAAAATTCAAACAATGTCACAGCCCAACACGTTATATGTGAAGTAACACTGCAGTGTCTCCAGGATAAATGATTCAGATTTACCTCACAGAGTCGCACATCTTCCTTAGAGATGTCTGAAACACCTTAGAGAACTCAGTATAAATAGAAAAATTAAAAGGCAGGTGCATTTCTGATGAAAAACAGGTTGGATTCAGCCTCGGAGGCTCTTTCACTCCGTGCTGGTTTATATGGCTTTGCAGATGCTGCCAGAAATTACCTCCTGGCAGTGTAAAGTTCATTTCCTTTACCTCAATAAGAAAAAAATACACTAACATAACCTCTAGATTACATTTCTAGCTGGCTGGGGTTTTTTCTGTCCCAGCTCTTCACCAGGGGCTGCACTGTGGGGCATTTTAGCCACTTATTCAAGATGATGTGCCTTCCTTTCTAAACAGGATTGCTCAATAGCAGCCTGTGCTCCTTTATCTTGGTTATCAGCAGATGAAATGGAAAGAATGGCCCACTCAGTTGGTAGGGAAATGCCAAATTTGTTGCTTTATCCTGCAGTATTGTTGTACTGGCTGTAGGAGATAAGGAACTTTGGGCAGCTGGTGGAGAAGATGCAGTTTGAGCACCAAGCACCAATAAAATCTGGATTTAGCACAGCAGCGTTTCGTAATTCAGCTGGTGATGTTTTCCTGTGTAAAAGTTGGAACTTTCTGTTCATCTCATGAGTACAAAATATTTTTATGACCCCAGCCCTGGGAAAGCCTAGCAGTCGTCCTAATGAGTCTAACAGATTTGGGAAAGGTTAGGGGAGCTTGCATCACGGATTAGGTCTTCTGCTGATGAGGGAATGAACGTTTAAAAATACTCTCATTTGTCATCCAGTGTGCAGAAAAAGAGCTGGCAGGAGTGACATCGTGACTGTAAATCTTGCAGAGAAGCACTGGGCTAATGGTAAATATTACATAATGGGAGGTGTGGGGCTTGGAGACATTACCAGAGAGGCAGACTGGTGTTTGGGCATGAAAGAGGACTTGTTTCACCTTGAGTGGGCAGAAAATGAGGCATTTGCAGTTGAGCAGGCTGTTTAAAAGACCCAGAAAAATTTCAATTCAGCTGAGAGATTCGGGAGTGGGAGGCGCTTTCCTCTGCATTACATCTCCAGTGAAAAAATGCTCAGGCACACAGCAGAGGGATAAATAAAAACCCTCCAGATTAAAGCAGCAAAGGTGTTTCTTGGGCTGGAAAGAATAAAATGGCTCTGTTCTGTTTAAATGATCAGAGTAGAGGGGATCTGATACATGCCAAGGGATGGGAGAACCTGTTAAAAAAGAAAGGGCTGGTAATAAATTAGGAGTAATTTTAAAAGGGCTGGAGTTGGAGGTTATGGAAGCCTCTGAAGGTGCCACAAATAAATCTGTTGTGTAAAACCCCACCTTTCTAGCAAGAGCTGTGTGCAGCCCAGGCAGGGAAATGGAATAAGTGCTGCTTAATAAAATGATGTTCTTTATTTCTAGATGGGCTATGGGCGATTTTTAAATAAGCTTTTAGAGCTGAATCTCTTTGGGCAGCTCCTCCACGGCCTGGGCAGGGAAATCCTCCACTGAAAAGTGTTTCCTCTGGTTTTTCAGGAATTTGGCCACCCCTGGTGAAGGGAGTGGGGCAAGGCATGAGGGTGCATGCAGGAGGTTTGGGTTTTGAGCAAGTATTGAGCAAAGTTCTTTGCTCCAGGCTGGAGAAGGGAGGGAAGGAAAGCCCTGTAACCCATTCTCTGGAAGGAAAGCCTTGTAACCCGTTCTTTGGAAGGAAAGCCTTGTAACCCATTCTCTGGAAGGAAAGAAAGCCCTGTAACCCATTCTCTGGAAGGAAAGCCTTGTAACCCATTCTCTTCCCATCTCTTATGGTTGGCAGCTCTGGTGTAGAAATATTTGACACATTGATTTCAGGTGCAGAGGAACAAGGAAGCCTGAGACATATTGGCAAAAGCTCTTTTTATTTTATGAGCAGTTTATTTTTCCCTTCAAAAGGCTGGACCGAGAGTGAGGAGCTGCATCAGCCGTGTCCTACCTGGTGTGCTGGGGAAAGAGTGTTTGTATGAAATAAATCAGATTTTGGTTGGGGTTTCTGTGACTTGTCACCTCCCAGGGTGTAGCTCACTTATCACATGTCCTGGAGCGGAGAGAGAGAAACACAGCAGTCAGGGAGATGGAGCAAGAAGGGATTTATTTAATTATTTACATCTCTTTTATGGGATAAGTTCCTCATGATTTAATTGGTCAATTTCTAACCACCCATCTGGGGCGATTGGTCAAACTATATTCCAAATATTTTCCTTCCTTGCACTCTAAACAATATGCGGGTGTCCTATAGCTTACAAAGTCTTCTGTGAGAGAGAAAACTGTGTCAGTAAAGGACACAATAAAGGAAACTCTCACGCCTGCTAGGTTCAGCAGAAAGAGGAAAAAAGAGAGACTTTATTTACATTTCTCATAATTTATAGGGTTCTCAACTCCACAAGGGATTGGAGGACATGTCACTTCCTCCTCAATCCCACTGGAGAAAAAGGATGCTCATCAAACTTTCTCTTATCACAAAAAGAATGAAAAACAGAAAATACAGTTAAGTAAACATTGGCTATTATTTACATGAAACTGTGAGAAAGAATCTGACTCCAAGGTTAAAAACAGAAGGCTTTAGCAAAAACCAGGGCAACATTCACACAGAAAGAATAGTAATCTCTGTTTGGTGTGAGTGAAATACTGGCTGGGTCAGGTGCCAAGGGTGGAACTCCACCGTGCAGGAACAAAAGGAACGTGTTCTAAACCCAGACAGGTCTTTGCAGGATCTGAGCAACGCATTTAAGAGCATCAAGGTCTTCCAGAGTCAGGTTTTAAATAAGGTATTTTTTGTTTCTCATCAGTCTCTTTTTGCAGAAATGTGGAACGAGCAAATAAAAGGAAGTCTTTAAATCACAGTGTTTACAGTATTCTGGCTAATTTCTGTTTAAGCATGATAACCTCACCCCAGGTGAGTTATCCAGAGGATGATTTTCATTCACTGACTGGGAAGGCAGCACAGCCAATGTTGGCATTGTCAGTCATAGAGCACGTGGATATTGATAGAGAAATCCCCCTGGTTTCAGTGGGCTGTGGGTACAAAAAAGGCTGCTAAGCAAGGATTTTCTTGCTTCTCTCCAGTCCCGTGAGAGAGAAAAGTCTCTCAGGAAATATATCAGTAGAGTTTTGTAAACTATGGACACCTACAAATTGTTTTTAGTACAAGTAGAGAAAATATTTTGAATATAGTTCCACCAATTGTCCAGAGGGGTGGTTAAGAAATTGACCAATTAAACCATGAGATTATTCTATATTTATAGAATATTATAATAATTATAATAATTTTTAATTATTCTATAAAAGAGCTGTTAAATAATGAAATAGATGAGTCTTGCTCCTGAAATCCTGCCTGTTGCATCTCTCTCTTTCTCTGCTCTGTTCTGGGAAACGACAATAAGCAGATTACAGTGGGTTATGGTTTAATTCCCATAAAATGAAAATGCTGGGCAGATCCTACCATACACTTGCTTTTGTTCACAGTATCTTATGGTCTTCCTGTATTTACAAAAGTCTTTTTTAAATTGAACTAGAACACGAATTATTTCTAATCAGATTTCAACTTGAAGACTGGGCTCAACTTGAAGTTTCAGCTTGAAGAGCAGGCTTGGTTTTTCTCCAATGCATTTTAGTTTGAGGTTAGTGTAACAACACTTTTTAAGTCCGTGGAATTCTGGCTGGACCTGTGTCATTGGTGTGTGAGTGCCTTTACTTGGAGCTCACTGATAATTCCAGTGAACCAGTTATTTGGGAATATTTAT
>VYXC01009182.1:165489-187181 GCA_013397175.1 Platysteira castanea | reverse complement strand
ATATATCTTATTATATAAGATTTTATAATTTTTTAAATATTTTTTTAACGACTCTGCTTCATTCCTTGTCCTTGCCAAAGTTCAGTGAGTGGAGTGAGTTCGTGTCAGGCCGCCTCTGTGGCAGCTGCATATTCTCTGGTTGTTAAATTTGAAATATGGGTGGTGAAGCCAGAAATGCATCAATATTTCAGGTATTTTGAAGAGGCTCTGACTATCAGAGGCTGTGCCAGTGACTGCAATGGGCAGCATCCCTTCCACAGCTCTTTGGAAAGCGATGTTGGAGTTTCAGGGGGTGATGGTGCCCCTTTCTTTCCTCCTCTTTCTTACCTACAAAGCAAAAAATCATCGACAACAGGCAGCCAAATGTGACCTGGTGCGGCGGGTATTTTACCCCTACACGGTTCGTAGAGTGTTTTATGGCTGTTTCTTGATCTTGAAAGGTCCCAAGCCCGAGCCAAGAGAGATTGGACACTCCTGGAGATTCGTGTTCATGTTGTTTATTTTTTCTTATCTCTCAGTGTCTGGAGCAAGCACAGCATGATCTGCTCCACCAAAATTCACAGCAGGAGTGACGCCCAAGAAGGCCGTCTTTACCTTTTTATCTCTTTCAGGAAAACCAACCAAGTTCTACAACGTATTATTGTTTATCAATTTTTCCCAATTAATTTCTACCTTTTCTTACCATGACAGTGCTGCCTCCACCAATGCCCATCCCCATCGTCACAGCAGGAGATGGAGGGGAGAGAAGAAAGAGGAAGGGGAAGGGGCACCGCCCTTTGCCCTCCATGTTTGCTTTTTTCTCTCACACCTCCATAAATCTAAAACCTACATTCACCCAGTGATAAGATAAGCTAATTACACATTTTCTTTCTATTTTGCATTTCTTCTCACAATGTGGGCAGCGTTCTCCGATGACACGGCTCAAACATAGAGTTCTGGGCTTTCATCTCGAGTTCCAAAACTGCCTGGCAGGGCTCCAGACCCCCCTGCACTGTCAGCGGGATACTCTGGGCTGCCACAACCTGGTTTGGGGCGTGTTTGTTTTTTCACTTCACTCACTCTGGCAGCTCACCTCACTCTACTCAGAGACCCTGTCCTGCAAAGCTCTGGGAGCTGCTCACAGCCATGCCACGCTCTAAGCCAAGGGTGATTAGGCTTATCAGGAATTTTAAACTACAGCTGGGTGGAATCCTGTAAATCAACAGCACCAAACGATTTTGTTCCTCATCTACCCTCTCTAAAAAAAAAAATGAATTACCATAAGTATGTAATTAATGTCTTTATGAAAGGATTGCCTCTCTCTTTTATTGAAAACGGGAAATAATTCAAGCAGGGCATGGCTGAATTTCCTAGGTAGAGTACATAAAACCAAACCTAGGTTCTATTTCACAGCAAACACATGCTAAGAAACTCCTAGACTTTGTTCTAAAATGCTCGAGTCGTGAGTCTGTAAGTTATTTTTTAAAGATTCCAAGATAAAATCTTGCAGTTTGGGGCTCAATATTTGGAGAATATTGTGGAATATCATATATTTTTATAAAAGTTGTTGGCTAAAGCTGCTGTGAAATTAAGTCTCTTTAAATGAATGAATGTCAGATTTATTTTCAAGCCTCAGATTGCTTAACTTCAGTCCTTACTATTCCTGTTTATTTTCAAAGCTGAAGTCATTTGTTGAAATGAGAATCCTGCCAGGGTTTAGCTGCTTGGAGGTTGCCTCATGTTTAAGTAGAAAGACTGAATTTAGAGGAGCAGTTAATGAATTTTGGTTATCTCACTAACACACACGTGCAGTGGAACTGGAGTAAAGAGTAGAAGAAATTGTTAATATTGTATTGATATTGTTTTCATTGGTGAGGCAGATTTCACGTAATACAATAGCATTTTGTTAGATGTTGGGAATGGACAGTGACTCTTCTTTACCACCTGAGGTGATGTTCTGTGGTGTTCTGGCTTTTTATTATAAAATGCTGTGGGATGGGGTGAAGAACACAAGGACGGCAAGGAAGGGGAATTGTGTATGTGCAGGGGTAGATTTAATTAGAATATGTGCGTGTTTTCAAGACACTGAAGGCAATACAGGAAGTTTTCTGTTAGATGTTGGAAATGGACAAAGTGACTCTTCTTTACCACCTGAGGTGATGTTCTGTGGTGTCCTGGCTTTGAATTGTGCAGCAAATTTTTCCTTATAAACGAAAAAAACCAGAGAACATCCTCTAAGCTTTGGCTTGAGCAAGGAAAACTCAGAGACTGATCCCATATTCCTTTGAGTATTTCAGAGTAATAATTCCCTTTTATCAACAGATTTATCTTTTCTGTTTAAATTCTCTTTTAGTCCAAGCAGATTCCTGCAGCCTGAGGGACACAAGGGATGGGTTCCTGGGGGAATGGCCTTGCAAGGCCTGGGGGGCTGGGGCAGTGAATTCAGTCCTATCACAGCAGTCCTGGTGCATGATAATGCTCAGAAGCTCTCCTTCACATTAATTTCTCCATCTCCAGCTAGTCTAGAGAAAGGAAACTGATTAGGAAACTGAGATCCGACAGCAGCAGTCTCCAGCACTCTGATGCTTTATAAACAATGTGAAGTTTCTAAGCACAGTGTTCCCAATAAATCAGTTTTTCTAAATGAGCTACGTGGGTACAGATGAACGTGAGTGGTGGTTAGGAAGTTGTGCACGTGAGAGTGAATTTCCACGGGCTTTGTTGACTTTGAGAGCAAGGCTGTACCTGTTCAATAAGGCTGCTTTTATATTATTTAATAACTGTGAAACGTGGACTTGAGAAGGTTTCATCATTTCAGTGTTGGAAATCACGTTCTGCTTTTTATCCCAAAATGCTGTGGGATGGGATGAAGAGCACAAGGACGGCAAGGAAGGGGAATTGTGTATGTGCAGGGGTAGATTTAATTAGAATACGTGCGTGTTTTCAGGACACCGAAGGCAACACTTGAAGTTTTCTGTAGACTGATTACAGATACAGATAACCTTGATTTTCTCTCCCTTTTTTTTTCCTACAGGGCCAAGGCTTTTCGTGGGAAAAAGGTCCATGGAGAGTATGACATAAAGGTGGAGCAGGTAATGACTTAACCTGAATGTTACTTTTGTATTTGTGCATTTAGGGAAACACATATATTTAATACATAAATAATACATAAATAATACATAAATAATACATAAATACGTAAATAATGCCTCCCTGGAGGGATTTAAAAGCTGTGGTGGCCCTTGGGGACGTGGTTCAGTGGTGGCCTTGGGTTAATGGTTGGACCCCATGATCTGAGAGGGCTTTTCCAACCCAAGTGGTTCCAGGGTTCTCTGTGCATACACATAAAGATAAATCCACAATTTTTGTACCCCAAACCCCTCACAGCTCAGGAGATGTGGTGGTTTTGGCTAATCTTGGGTAATTTTCTCCCCTGTAGCTGCTCTGGGGTTTGGTTTGCTCTGCTTCCACTCACAGCTTGGGCTTTGCCCCTTGAATTCTGTTTATCCCACAGAATTTTCCCACTTTTACCCTTCTGGTTCCCTCCCCACCCCTCTGGGTGGAAATGGGTGTGGGGCTGAGCTGCCAGCTGGGGTTAAACCACAACAGCCCTTTTTTGGCACCCAACGTGGGCTCTTCTTGGAGGATTTGGACCATAATTTTCACAGCATGAAAAAACATCTTGCATTCAGGAGTTGTTGCTTAGAGACTGTGAAGCTCCCAGACACTCCGTGAATTACATGGGCCAGTTCTGTATCACTAATTCCCCACTCAGGAATATAAATGTGCTCTGGGTGCAGTGCTACCGTGTGGGGGTTTAAAAAAACCCATAATAAATAGGAATAAATATGGAGATATAATTTAGGGTGCACTGGAATTACGGCTATTTTATTTAAGCTGAAACTAGAGATTTAAATAAGCCTTTTCACTGCTTTTGAATCTTGAATTCCTCAAATAGATGCTGCTGAAAGAAGCATAAGTCCTTGGGTTGTTTTGTCATCGGATTTCCAAGGAGTAAGGGAAAATTATCATAAATTCTGTGGATCCAGCTGATCTAAATTCACTGTATTGGTACAGAATCCATTCTTTGCACCCCTGAATATCTGATGCCCTTGGCTTGGGAACATGGAAAGCTTTGCCAAGGGTCCTCAGGAGTGCTGAGGGNTTTTCAAAGCTGAAGTCATTTGTTGAAATGAGAATCCTGCCAGGGTTTAGCTGCTTGGAGGTTGCCTCATGTTTAAGTAGAAAGACTGAATTTAGAGGAGCAGTTAATGAATTTTGGTTATCTCACTAACACACACGTGCAGTGGAACTGGAGTAAAGAGTAGAAGAAATTGTTAATATTGTATTGATATTGTTTTCATTGGTGAGGCAGATTTCACGTAATACAATAGCATTTTGTTAGATGTTGGGAATGGACAGTGACTCTTCTTTACCACCTGAGGTGATGTTCTGTGGTGTCCTGGCTTTGAATTGTGCAGCAAATTTTTCCTTATAAACGAAAAAAACCAGAGAACATCCTCTAAGCTTTGGCTTGAGCAAGGAAAACTCAGAGACTGATCCCATATTCCTTTGAGTATTTCAGAGTAATAATTCCCTTTTATCAACAGATTTATCTTTTCTGTTTAAATTCTCTTTTAGTCCAAGCAGATTCCTGCAGCCTGAGGGACACAAGGGATGGGTTCCTGGGGGAATGGCCTTGCAAGGCCTGGGGGGCTGGGGCAGTGAATTCAGTCCTATCACAGCAGTCCTGGTGCATGATAATGCTCAGAAGCTCTCCTTCACATTCATTTCTCCATCTCCAGCTAGTCTAGAGAAAGGAAACTGATTAGGAAACTGAGATCCGACAGCAGCAGTCTCCAGCACTCTGATGCTTTATAAACAATGTGAAGTTTCTAAGCACAGTGTTCCCAATAAATCAGTTTTTCTAAATGAGCTACGTGGGTACAGATGAATGTGAGTGGTGGTTAGGAAGTTGTGCACGTGAGAGTGAATTTCCACGGGCTTTGTTGACTTTGAGAGCAAGGCTGTACCTGTTCAATAAGGCTGCTTTTATATTATTTAATAACTGTGAAACGTGGACTTGAGAAGGTTTCATCATTTCAGTGTTGGAAATCACGTTCTGCTTTTTATCCCAAAATGCTGTGGGATGGGATGAAGAGCACAAGGATGGCAAAGAAGGGGAATTGTGTATGTGCAGGGGTAGATTTAATTAGAATACGTGCGTGTTTTCAGGACACCGAAGGCAACACTTGAAGTTTTCTGTAGACTGATTACAGATACAGATAACCTTGATTTTCTCTCCCTTTTTTTTTCCTACAGGGCCAAGGCTTTTCGTGGGAAAAAGGTCCATGGAGAGTATGACATAAAGGTGGAGCAGGTAATGACTTAACCTGAATGTTACTTTTGTATTTGTGCATTTAGGGAAACACATATATTTAATACATAAATAATACATAAATAATACATAAATAATACATAAATACGTAAATAATGCCTCCCTGGAGGGATTTAAAAGCTGTGGTGGCCCTTGGGGACGTGGTTCAGTGGTGGCCTTGGGTTAATGGTTGGACCCCATGATCTGAGAGGGCTTTTCCAACCCAAGTGGTTCCAGGGTTCTCTGTGCATACACATAAAGATAAATCCACAATTTTTGTACCCCAAACCCCTCACAGCTCAGGAGATGTGGTGGTTTTGGCTAATCTTGGGTAATTTTCTCCCCTGTAGCTGCTCTGGGGTTTGGTTTGCTCTGCTTCCACTCACAGCTTGGGCTTTGCCCCTTGAATTCTGTTTATCCCACAGAATTTTCCCACTTTTACCCTTCTGGTTCCCTCCCCACCCCTCTGGGTGGAAATGGGTGTGGGGCTGAGCTGCCAGCTGGGGTTAAACCACAACAGCCCTTTTTTGGCACCCAACGTGGGCTCTTCTTGGAGGATTTGGACCATAATTTTCACAGCATGAAAAAACATCTTGCATTCAGGAGTTGTTGCTTAGAGACTGTGAAGCTCCCAGACACTCCGTGAATTACATGGAGTTCTGTATCACTAATTCCCCACTCAGGAATATAAATGTGCTCTGGGTGCAGTGCTACCGTGTGGGGGTTTAAAAAAACCCATAATAAATAGGAATAAATATGGAGATATAATTTAGGGTGCACTGGAATTACGGCTATTTTATTTAAGCTGAAACTAGAGATTTAAATAAGCCTTTTCACTGCTTTTGAATCTTGAATTCCTCAAATAGATGCTGCTGAAAGAAGCATAAGTCCTTGGGTTGTTTTGTCATCGGATTTCCAAGGAGTGAGGGAAAATTATCATAAATTCTGTGGATCCAGCTGATCTAAATTCACTGTATTGGTATAGAATCCATTCTTTGCACCCCTGAATATCTGATGCCCTTGGCTTGGGAACATGGAAAGCTTTGCCAGGGGTCTTCAGGAGTGTTGAGGGACAGGCAGGAAAATGAAGACAATTTGTGCACTCCCACCTAGATCAGGGCAGGCAGCTGACAGCACACACCCCACCTCTGTAACAGCAGCAAAAACTCGGTGTGAACCTGGAATTTCCTCCCTGTGCCGTGCTGGGGGAGCAGAACTTTAATCAGAGGAGAGATTGGAAGGTTCTGAGCAGCACAAATCCCTTTGTAGCACGTCAGAGCGGTGACAACCAAACACAAACAACAACTACTGCAGTGTCTGCTGCTGATACCATTTAATATATCATTATTTCACTTGTACACTGCCTCTCTGAACATACAATGTCTTCTATCACGTCCTAAGCTTTTAAAATGATTTATTTATTGGAGATACCCATTCTCAGTCTCAGAGTCAGTGGATTGCAAACAATTCTTTGACATTTTCAGCGCTTATGCCGCTGTTTCATTCTCTCCCCATTTGCCCTGGTTTTGCAATAAACTTGGAAGTGTCCCCTGTGCTCGGTGATCCTGGGAGGTGTGAGAGTGTCTGGGGTTAATTGTGGCAGCCCAGAATACTCCTCGAACAGTCCAGGGGGGTCTGGAGCCCTGCCAGGCAGTTTCGGAACTCGAGACAAAAGCACAGAACTCTATGCTTGAGCCGTGTCATCGGAGAAAGCTGCCCACACTGAGAGATGAAATGCAAAATAGAAAGAAAGTGTGTGATTAGCTTATCTTATCACTGGGTGAATGTAGGTTTTAGATTTATGGAGGTGTGAGAGAAAAAAGCAAACATGGAGGGCAAAGGGCGGTGCCCCTTCCCCTTCCTCTCTCTTCTCTCCCCTCCATCTCCTGCTGTGACGATGGGGATGGGCATTGGTGGAGGCAGCACTGCCATGGTAAGAAAAGGTAGAAATTAATTGGGAAAAATTGATAAATAATAATACGTTGTAGAACTTGGTTGGTTTTCCTGAAAGAGATAAAAAGGTAAAGACGGCCTTCTCAGGCGTCACTCCTGCTGTGAATTTTGGTGGAGCAGCTCATGCTGTGCCTGCTCCAGACACTGAGAGATAAGAAACAATAAACAACCTGAACACGAATCTGCAGGAGTGTCCAATCTCTTGGCTCGGGCTTGGGACCTTTCAAGATCAAGAAACAGCCATAAAACACTCTATGAACTGTGTGGGGGTAAGAAACTCAGAGATAAACACCAGTTAATGAGGGGAGCTCTGTGCTGGGGATGAAGCTCCCACCCCAGTGCCCGAGCAGCAGCAGTGGCAGGAGGAGCTGAGTGCTCCCTTCCCTGAGCACCGGGCTGGGAAAGGCTCCCAGATCTCTGAGGAGGACTTGCAGTGATACCATTTTTCAAGAGGAGACGAATGAGAATTGTGACACTCTCTGTTCTGTGCTGGTGCCCAGCAAAGACACTTTTATTTATCCACCAGAAGACAGCTGGCCGCATTTCAATTCTTCTGCTGGGTAATGTTATTGTGAAGTGCCTTGAGAGTCTAAGCTGGTGAAAGGCTGGGGATAAATTAAAAACATCCTGTCCTTTCCTTTCAAGTAACTGGAGATTCAGGGTATGGGAGCGGTTCCTTTTAAATTCCACATTTCCAGTGTGAGAAGACTTTTGAAAAAGAGCTTTAATTGAGAATTTTGTGAGACAATTGTTCGTTAGCACCAGATCTTTTAAAAAGAAGAGTAAATGCACATAAAGAGAATAGAGCGGGGTAAGCAATAGGAGGAGACACTAAATTCTATAAGAAAATGTGATTTTAATTCTGCTTTTGCACTCTTTCCCTCAAAACTTTATGTCAGTGTTGAGCCTGTATTAATCTCTTTGATAACATTGTGCAAAGCAAAAATATAATCCCTACATTTCCGTGCAGACATGGATGAGTAAATCAACTCGCTGCTGCCTCACAATCCTTTCTCAAAACATTTTTTTTTTACCTTTTGCTCTCTTTGGATTAAAACTTCAGATACGATGTGTCATGCTTGACAAATGCTGCTGGATCAATGTCCCCTTGGTGCTGATTTTATTTCAAACGTGTGTTGCCAGCACTTCAGGCCCTGGTGGTTGAAAGGAGGGAGTTGGGAAAATCGAGGTAAAAGGAACCAGACTGACTAATGGGAGTCTTCTTTTCACAGGCAGAATTTTCAGAAATCAACTTGATAGCCCATGCTGATGGCAACTATGCAGTTGATATCCAAGTCATTCGAAATGGCACGAAGGTCGTCAGGTAAGAAAAACTTTTTTTAATAACAGCAAAAAGCAATAAATGGCACCGTGTGTGGAGGGGAAAGGTGCTGAGGGGTTTGTGGATTTTGACTGGTGCCCCTCAGGGAAAGCAGAAAATAAAATATCTGATCTCTGACAACCTTTTTGTGACAGGGAGGACACATCTCGACATTTTAATCATGGGGAAAATGGATTTATTAAGGGAATGAAGTCCAGAATAAAGGATACATGGCTGGGAGTTCAGGTTATTGATTTGGGTTCTATGTTTGCTACAGAAGGACACAAATTTGGTGATTTTGTACCTGCCAGACTTTCCCAGAAGAGCAGAATTTATTTTCAACCTGGAATATTTTCTACTGGGGCAGACCGAGCCATAACACCCCTCCCAGGGCAGTTCCTGGAATATCCCTGCCTCTTTGGATCATTTCAGTTTGAACACCTCAGACTTCCCAGCAGCTGTTTTGTCTAGAAAGGATGATGCCAAATGAAGGCAGGGTAAATTTAAATTGGTTTTTTTTCAGTGAGGACATCAACAGCCTTGTAAATGTGAGGGGAGGAAACAGGGCAAAGCAAAAGCTTAAGGAAGTATTAGCAAAATTCTCCTGGCAGAATCATTATATTAGCAAAATGAGTATCAAAATTATGTCCTAGATTTTATTTAAATTGTGAGAATCACTCCTGTTTTTGGTGCAGTTAAGTGTGAGTGAAGTGCAGCAGTTGTTTGGCTGAACAGTTGAATTTAAAGGTAGAGCCACACAAGCACGTCCTGGATCTTCCTGGTTTGCAGAACATCTCTCCAAATGAAAGATCTGAAAGTGTTTGCTCATTCATGTTAAAAAAAAACCCAAACAAAAAAAAAAAAAAAAAAAACCCCAAAGCCAAGAAAAAATATTAAAAATAAATTTATGCTGCAAAATTCCCACTCTTTAATCTCTGGCATGTTTTAAAAAGATTGCATTTTAATACGACAACAATGATCTCGTGCCAAATCCTCAAGATT
This sequence comes from Platysteira castanea, assembly GCA_013397175.1. NCBI lineage: Eukaryota > Metazoa > Chordata > Aves > Passeriformes > Platysteira > Platysteira castanea. The sequence continues at coordinate 177,549 of VYXC01009182.1, read as the reverse complement.
ATTTCCTTAAAAGAGTAAGAGATTTGATTTTTGTTAGGGTTGCTGGAATTTTTTACCCGATGATGGAAGTTTTGGAGCCAAGAAATCTTGATCGCTGCTCCCTGGTGGTTTTTCTGTAGTATTCCAAAAAGTTTTCCAAAAAGTATCGAGGCCAAGTTACCATCAAAACATGTCAGGAGAAAATGAGGCCTGGGAACCTCCAGAAAATAACATCTACCAAGGCTTGCAGCTCCTGAGGAAACTTGGGAAAAGTGCTGCTCCTGGTAGGAAACAAAGGGCCCTTGTGCCATCAGATAACTCTGAGAAGGAGATAAAAAGGGATTTGAGAATATTTTGGTTTTATGGGTGATTTATTTAGCCAAAGAGCAGTGCCTGAAGATGATAATTTCCCCTGAAATCTGGAGATAGCTGGACCTGTGTGGTTTGTGGTGTGAGGTGCAGACGTGATGGGAGAGCAGTTCCCTGTTTCTGTGATAACTGGAGATATTTGTGATCAATTTGATGTCCAAAGTGACCTTGTCTCATAGATTTATGAGCAAATTATTAGTTAGCAATATCATAGACATGTTAATGACAAAATTTTGCTGTTTTGGTTTAGGAGGAGAAAAGTTATTGAACAGGCACCAACTTGTTTGATTTTTGTGAATGAAAACCACACCATGAAAAATTATATTTTGTGTAACACATGCTGAGATTTTGGATCTCGATGCTTGAGCCAGAATTAACCTTTTTCTCCCGACCTCCCTCTGTCTGCAGCCACTCCACCCAGCATTAATTACAGACCCGAAACAATTATGGGAATGCATCAGAATCCTTCGAGGGGCTCTTGCAAAGCAAAAAGTTTTTCTTTATTTTTAATGTTTACAAAGCACATTCCCTCCCCTCCCCAGCTGTTTCATTAAATTGGTTTCTGAGAGGAGAACTTTCTGTTCTTTCCCTTGAAACCACAGCGCTGTCTGGGATGTGTTATCCCCCTCAGTTTAAGTGATAAAAGTTGCCTCTCTTCCACTGAGGGATCTGCAATTTTGATTAAGGCTTTATTAGTCCTCCAAGTATCATATTCCTGCTGGGCCAGTAAATTGGATTTCCATGTTCCAAACCCCTGGCACCCCCCATGAAACCCAGACCACGGCATCCCCGAGCTGTGCTGCAGATATTTTTTAGGAATCCTGTTGGAAGGCAAGGATCTCTTCACAGGTTTTGCTCGCTGAGCTTCAGTGCCATTTCAAGGACTCTTGACAGCAAATCTGTAATGTTGCTTTTGCCAAATCATGCAGGTTTGGGGTTTTTTTTTAGTTTTAAAGTGGCAGTGGTAAAACACTGGCACAGGGTGCCCAGAGAAGCTGTGGCTGCCCCAACCCCTGAAGTGTCCAAGGCCAGGTTGGAAAAGTTTGGAGCAACCTGGGATAGGGGAAGGTGTCCCTGCCTTCCACTAGAAAAGAAAACAAGCTTTAAAAGTTCCCTCCCAACCCAAACACTTCTACAGTTCTGTGATTTGAAATTTAAGAATCCAGCTAATCTACTTCTGCCTCCAGGCTGGGATCTCAGAACTGCTGAAGCGATTTTACCACGGATTTTAATTGTTTTGTTTTTATTCTACCAGACTGAGACTTCCGAATCATTTTGTAATCTTCAGAGTGTCTCACTCCAGTAAACAGCTTGTATTTATTCAAGGCATGTAAATAATTTCACCAATTTACTGTGCTAATTTAATTTACCCTGCAGTTATACCTCTTTTAGGAGCTTGAAATCTTCAAGCTAGTCAGGGTTTTTTCCCCTATAAAATTGGAGTGCAGAAGAGACATTTTCAACAGCCAAATTTAGGAGTGAATTGCCCCTGTTCTGGAGGCTCTGTCCTGTTGGTTTGTTTTCTATTTTCCATAACCTTCTCCAGTAACAAAGTGTCAGGGTTGGAGTAAGGTGAAGATGGTGCCAGATTGTTGGCAAAGGTGCAGGGAGATGGGCAGGAAACCAGGGAGAGCAGCAGGGGAAATGCTGATCAGGCACCAGAGAGAAAATGGGAGAATGCAGCTGTAAGTTCAGAAATTCATCTTGACAAGCCTCTTGATCAAAAGTTTGGTTTCAGTTTCTCTCCATTATGGTCTGATTCCTTTTGCCAGCAGTGTGGTGGCTTTATCTCTTACTGTCCTTAAAGCAGCCTGACAAGAGTTGTGAAAAAAAATTGTTCCCCCAGAGCCCAAGTTCGTGGCAGAGCCCTTTGCCTGCTTCAGCTGTGGTTGTCAGAAGCTGGAGAACACAAACTAGGGACGTACCCAGGGGTTATAGATGTGATTTATCTGCCAGCAGGAAAACAGACTGAAATCCATGATAACTTCTCTCTCCCCTTAATGGAGCTCCATTACTGAGGGGATGCTGAGCAGGTTAAGGATGATGCAGATTTTCATAAAGCCATAAAGCTCTTTCCATGTTTTATCATTTACCTTTGGTCTGAGTGTTCTCCCAGCTCTTCTTTACCCACCCGTCAGCTGGNCCCCAGAGCCCAAGTTCGTGGCAGAGCCCTTTGCCTGCTTCAGCTGTGGTTGTCAGAAGCTGGAGAACACAAACTAGGGACGTACCCAGGGGTTATAGATGTGATTTATCTGCCAGCAGGAAAACAGACTGAAATCCATGATAACTTCTCTCTCCCCTTAATGGAGCTCCATTACTGAGGGGATGCTGAGCAGGTTAAGGATGATGCAGATTTTCATAAAGCCATAAAGCTCTTTCCATGTTTTATCATTTACCTTTGGTCTGAGTGTTCTCCCAGCTCTTCTTTACCCACCCGTCAGCTGGTTTTTTTCCCCTCTGCACATTTTGCTGCTGAAGGTGATGCCTTAGGTTTTAACTTCNTTTTTCTCCAGTGGGATTGAGGAGGAAGTGACATGTCCTCCAATCCCTTGTGGAATTGAGAACCCTACAAAGTATGAGAAATGTAAATAAAGTCTCCTCTTTTCCCTCTTTCTGCTGAACCTGGCAGGTGTGAGCGTTTCCTTTATCGTGCCTTTACCAGCACACCTTACTCTCTGTTTCTGGGCAGCTGGAGAAGGCATCAAAGGAAACCCAGTTTCCTCATGGGTGAGCAGCCCTGTGTCCATCTCTTGGCAGGTCGTTCCGGCCGGATTTCGTGCTGGTCCGGCAGCACTCCTACAGCATGGCCGAGAACGAGGACTTCCGCAACCTGATCATCGGCATGCAGTACGCGGGCATCCCCAGTGTCAACTCCCTCGAGTCCATCTACAACTTCTGTGACAAGCCCTGGGTGGTGAGTGTTGCCCTGGTTTTTGCTAAAGCCTTCTGTTTTAACTTTGGAGTCGGAATTCTTTCTCACACAGTTTCATGTAAATAATAGCCAATATTTACTTAATGGTATTTTCTGTTTTTCATTCCTTTTGTGATAAGAGAACTTTGATGAGCATCTTTTTTCTCCAGTGGGATTGAGAAGGAAGTGACATCTCCTCCAATCCCTTGTGGAGTTGAGAATCCTATAAAACATATCAAATGTACATAAACTCTCTCTTTTCCCTCCTTTCTGCTGAACCTAGCAGGTGTGAGAGAGTCTTTATTGTGTTTTTCCAGACACAGGTGAGTGCTGCACCTGGAGCTTTCCTGGCCCTGGGAGTTCTGCTGCTGCAGAGCCTTTCTTTAATTGCCTCTTTTTCTCCCCTTCATGAACCTTGCTCATCAAACTTCCCTCGCAGTGAAATAGTGGAAGGACTCAAAACCGAACTAAGATATTTAAATAATTTTTTTTCCCCAAAGAGCCAGTGCGGAGACAGAGAGGAAAAAATCTTTGTGGTACAAATAGAGAAATAAGTGAGACATCCAGCAGAGAGCCTCCCCACTGCCAACACGCTTCCTCAAAGTGGGGAAAGAGTTTATTCACAATTTGCCTGGGAAAAGCAAGCTGAGAATATTTCTCATATTTGTGGCTTCGAACGTAATTCGAACAGGCTCTAGCCAGTGTTTTCCTCATTCCTGTGACATTTTTGGGGCTATGCTTTAGCAAGGAAATCTGAAGCCACTCGTTTCCTCATTTGAAAGCCCTTTTCATAATCCTGTGCCTCTGGGGTAGGAGTTGGGCCTTTCGGTTACCCCGGAGAGCCCCTGAGCTCTGCCACTTCCCTGGAGAAGCCCATGCAGTTTCTCTTGATGAGTTTTGTAGAAATGGAGGCAGAATTTGGTGATTCTTTCGGTTCACAAATTAAACATTAGCAGCTACAAGTTAAAATGTGGTGCTGGAAAAGGTGATGATATAATTCCATATAATTCCACTGTCCAACAGCTAACACAACTTTTAAAAATCCCAATTCTTACAAATAACCCAAACTTCATTTTTCCCTCTGATAGCTGGGTAAGAAAAGAACAGTTGTCAATATTTTTCACACTGCAGGGAAGTTTTACTACAATACTTTTTATTGCCTTGAAGAGGTTTATTTTTTAATACTCGCTATGAAAATCCCTCCAAACAGTTGTCAGCAGTTTCTAACATACCCCTCTTGCAGCTGATTTTATTATCCTTTTATGCTGCAGTAAACTGCTGCAGGGGGGGAATAAATAATTGATAGAGCATTTACAGCCTCTCAGTACACACTGAACGCTGCTGAATTCATTATTTTAGAGCATCACATTTTCCAGCTGTGTGGCATTTCCCAGTGCTTTGACTCACTGGGTGCAATGAAGCTGGGTGGGGAAGCAAAGCCAGTAACATTTAGGGGCAATAATGATGCAATAAAAAGGGAATAATTCCTCCTTACAAATTATCTGTGTCTCTGTCACTTTGTCACTGCCCTTGGGTGGGTCCTAGTGAGGAGTGTGGGTGTTTAGTGTGAGCACAGAAATGTTTTCTGTACAAACACCAGGGGTTTGTTTGGCTGTTTAACCTGGGGTATCCTGCCTTGTGCTCTTGAGGTTGCTGGGAGATGTGGAGAAAACCGTGTATATCCCAGAGTATCACGAAATCCTCATAGATTTAGGAAAGGAAGAGCTCATGGCCCATGGTGGGGCTTTTGGGATGTCCTGTGTTGGGACTTCAGTGGCCCTTGTGGCTCCTTTCCAACTCAGGATATTCTGGGACTCTATGAACCCATTCCAACCCATGCCCTGAGGGTAAAACTCCATTAACCTTTGCCTCAGCCAGCTCGGTGGATGTTCAGGTATTGCAGCAGAACCCAGGCTCTGCTGGTTTTGCCAGTATCATTGTCTGCCCTGCTGGGCTGGACCAGCCTCTCGTGTGCTCCCTGCCTGGGTGAAATCCCTGCTGGAAACTGCTGTGGGTGCCTGGGAATGCACTCAGGCTGCTGCTGCCTGCTGAAATGAAGGGGTTGTGCTCCTCTTGGCCATGGACATGCTTGGATTCCCCATCGCTGACCCCCTCTGCACAGCAGGGCAGGGATTTCTTCCTGCACAATTCCTTTGTCAGCACCAGAGACCTGATATTTGTGTGAAAGCTCTTTCTATAAACATGGAAAACTGGGAAGCAGAACGCTGCATCAAGCCATAAGTAACGACCTTTACTAATTTATGAGAAATAGATTGACTTTCCTGCAGGTAAAATTTGGAGTGGCAGAAGAGAATTACAACTTTGATAACAGCAACGGGGGTAAAAAAAGGGGGTGTGCAGTGGAATGGGCCTTAAAAGGGTGGGGAATGATTGAGTCAGCCATGGGCAATCAATCTTCCTTACATCAGAGCAAAATTAGGAGTAGTATAGAGCTGCTAGGAGGGGAAGTCAGGGAAGTGAGAGTAGTTATAAAAGGGCTCTCAAATAAAATGAGAGTTAGAACTCAGCGTACAAGAACTTGGGGTTTTAAATGACTGTTCTTCACCGTGTCAGGGGTTTGGTGTTTTTGGAACACACAGCTCCAGATGTACAGCTTCTCTCCAGCTCCGAGGGCAGATTCACACTCTGTGCCTCCAACTGCAGCACCTGCCCTTGATTTTCCAGGAAAGCTCCTTTTTGTGCTCGGACTTTCTGTGCCTTTGCCTGTTTCTTTGTGAAGAAACTCGTATTTGATCTGAGGTGTATTAGTGAAAGGTGGGGTGTGGTGGGAGGATGGCCAGGAACATCCTGAGAACATCTCAAACCTGATGTTCTCTGGTGTCAGGGCACACATGGCTCCTCCAAATGCACAGCAGAAGTTCAGGGCCCTGTGAGAGGCTGGGCTGGGAGCAAGCAGGGGAAGGAAAGGTTGGAATGAGTGTGTGTGGTGAGATATTTGTGCACCAAAATGTGTTCATGGGGTTGTTGCAGCACTCGGGTTGTTTCACTTCTGTGATAACCCTTAGCACTTAGCTCATGGAAAATTCATGGCCCTGCCTCGGGATGGATTTCACTTAAATGCTAGTGAGAATGTCAGAAAGCTGGGGGGAGAGCATGATTTTTATAAATAAAGGCTAAGTTCTTTATTGCTGAGTTCATGCAGAGCTGTGGAGGAACCGTTTTAAGGTTCGTGCCCTCACTGAAGAATTATTATTAAAACATTAGAATATTTCAGTGCAGGGCCATGCTGCAAAGGAATCATCTTGGGCATGACACGTCCCAGTAAAATGAGAATAAAATTTTACCTGGTTCGATTTACAGCTACACTGAGTCAGGGTGAGGCAATAAAACCACTGTCCTTGTAGGATTCCCAATGCACCTCACAGTTCCACTCATGTCTAATGGGGTGCAGATCCTGCTGGAAAGCATTTATGAAAAGAAAAAGTAAAGAGAGAGAAAAAAAAAGAGCACAATTAATTACCCAAAGTTGATATTTGATATCATTTAAATGATCTGTTTTCCTTTAGAAAATGTCATTTGGGAAATAAGGGAGGCTTCCCTTAACCTTAGGGACGGTTGTATGCAAACTTTCTCATAATGCAGGATGTCAGTGTCCCTGGGGGGATTTAAGATTTAAGCTCCACGTAGATGTGGAACTTAAGGACAAGGATGAGTGGTGGGCTTGAGAGTTCATGGTTGGTGCCTGGTCTTGGAGATCCTAAAGGGCTTTTCCAACCTAAATGACTCTGTGGTTCTACATAGGTGAGTGAAGGAAATAATTAAGGAGGCCAGAAGGAACTGGAAAATGTGATGATGATGCCAGTTCTTGCAGCATTAGGTAAAATCTCATTATTTAGACTAGTGAAACAACATTTTAAAAACCCCAGCAAAACAATATGTATTGAAACAATACAAAACGTGATTTTCCAGTGTCCTGGGATGAAGTTTTAAAGAAGTTCTTTATCCCTTGGCATGCTTGTGATGGCTGATGTGAACCTTGCACGCTGAAGGGTTTCCTTCAAATGAACCCTGCTGGATTTTAGCTTGAGTTGCAAATATTGGCGACAGGGGTGCAGTTTGTTTGGAACACCCCAGTTTATTCCCTGCCCACCCCACTGAGTCCGGCAGATTGCTGACAAGAGGAGTCAGGCAGGGAGGTGGAGCTGAGTGACACCAAACAGGCAAACTGATTTAATGGGCAGGGGCTGCAAAGTTCAGTTCATGGGTGCTGTAGATAGAATATAGGGTTTTGTTTCAGTGAAACTCAACTGTGATGTGATTATTATGGGCGTTACAGGGGCTGGATTGGTACTTCCAGGTTCTTTCTGACAGGGATAAACATTCCAGCCCTGCAGAGACTCCGGACTTGCTGCACTTGTGTAGAGCAGCTATACGTGACTGAAGAGGAAGGAAACCCTCACAAAACCAGTCCAGTTCCTTTGGTGCAGAGCAAAAGCACCCCAGCCCCTGCAGCTGGCTGCACATCTGTTCTCCTGGGAGCGTGTGTGCCTCGGGAGGCTGCAGGGGTGGTGTGGAGGCTTCAAGGATCTGCTGATGCCTTAATTACACATTCACTCTGCTGAAAGAGGGGGCACAACCTACAGTGACCCTCATTTGTGAGCACTGTGACCCCATTTAGCTGCTGCCAGGGTGGCTGAAGGGTCTGTGTTTAGCTGGGAGTACAGAGGGAGGGAATTCCAGAGGGATTTGGGATGCCCACGTGTGCTGAGCTTGGGCAGAGCTGTCCCAGCCTAGGGACAGCAGAGCTGGCTCTGCAGGGATGGGAGCTGGTGCTGAGCAGCTCGGCCCCAAGCAAAGGGCAGTGCTGGCACAGAGACACTCTGCTCCATCCCTCCAAACCCTGCTGGATTTTAGCTTGAGTTGCGAAGGGTTTCCTGGGCCAGAGGAACCAGCGAGGAAGGGTTTTCTGGGCCAGAGGAACCAGTGAGGAAGGGTTTTCTAGCCCAGAGCTGGCAGAGATACCTCTGAGAGTGTGAAAAGAGCTCAGAGGCCCTGGTGCTCTTCACACAGAGCCCCAGATGGGACATCCTGTGCTGGGACATCTTCAGGTGTCCCACTCTGCTCCACTGCAGGAATTTACTGGTATTAGGGCTTTTACATGTTAGAGAAGTGCCACAGAACACTTCGTTATGCCCAAATTTGTTTCCTTGCTCACCCGCAGCCATTCTGAGGGAAGGCTGGGTATGGTTCTTCCTCTTGTCAGAGTCAGTAGTATTGTGAATCTCACAGTTGTTGTTTGTTTCTTTTCCTACACTTCGGGAGCAGACAGCCAAATATCTTTTGCAAATTTGTTGCTGTTTTCCTTGCTTTGCTCCTCTTGCCAAGCTTACACAATTCTGTGACTTCATGTGCCGTGTTCTGCTTTGCTTTGCTTTGCTTTGCTTTTCTTTTGCAGATGCTTTTCTACTGATCTGCCTTTGTCTTTCTACTCAAACCAGGCATTTAACTTCTCTATTTTTACCTTGCTTTCTTGGAAGGTCTGTTTTAACTGCCCTTTCTTGCTATTTGATGGCTTCTAGTGCTCTTCCCCACCTTGTTTTCTCTCCGTGTGTTGCTGCTCCAAGCTGGTCTCTTGTGCTTTTTCCACTCCCAGTTGTACTGCAATAATCTTGAGCAACAGATTGGGGCACTGGCAGGACATTTGTCAGGGCTCTGCAGGGAGGAGCAGAAAAAAAAGAGATGAGCTCTGCTCATTCCAGCTTCCTGTTGACACAAATTATTGAAGCTATGCTAATGGGAGACACAGCCACGCAGAGGAGATTCAGTTCTGTGTCAAGGCATCTTCTGGAGAGCAAACAACAAACAAATGTGGGCAAGAAGAGAAGCATTTTTTAACCTATTTACTGTAAATCTGGGAGATTTTTAGTGCTACTGCATGTTGGGTTTAAAGAAAGAAATTCTAGATGTTTGTTTCACTGTAAGAAAATCCTGTGCTCGTTAGCAGAAGTCAGATTTGTACAATAGTGCTGAGCAATGGGATAGAATTTGGCTGGTTATTGCTCTCTTTTATGTGCCAGAAGGGATCTTCTTAAAGGTCAAGGCTGGAGAATGCTCACCTGCAATCTGCCTTCAGCTCAGATAGGGAAGACATTTAGGGATGCTCAAATTTAATGTCTGCCATCACGATAAATGTTAGAAACCTCGAGATGTATTTTAGTCAGTTTTATGTCCTTCATTTGATCAAACCTGCAGCCAGCACTGAAATTTCTTTGTTTCAACCACTCTGGCAAGATTGACCTCACTGACAGGTACAGGCAGGGCAGCCAGAGGGGTGCAGGGGCCTTTTCCTGCCCTTTCCCTTCAGGAAACTGCTGAAGTTCCTTTCTCTGCCCCCAGGGCTGGAGCAGGAGCTGCCTTCTCCCCCAAGCTGGGCAGAATTTCTTCCTGAGGCTCTGGATGCCAGGACCCGGTGGCAGGGCTTGAACAGCCCCGTGTGACAACGTGTGGCCATCCCCAAATCAAATTCCGTGTGCCTAACAGCAAATATTGGCCTCTGTCTTGGTTTGAAAGACAGATGTCTGCTTAAGGAGGCAGCAGCCTCCCTCAGAATGGAAAAATGCAACTCCCCTCCCTCTGAATGTATAATTTTGAAATTAAGGGGCTTTCAGGCAAAGATATGGGGTATAGGAATAACAGTTCTTTTACTAAAGTATATATAAATATATATATATAACAAAACAATAATACAAAAACCACTGGTTTAAGCTGGCAGTCAGGGTCTGACTTGGCACCTGCCAGGCAGGGTGGGGGTAGCAGCCCGGTTTGATGAGAGCTGCAGTTCTCCTTAAAGCAGTCCTGTTGAAGAGGGTGATCCTGCAGANGCCTTGATGGGCCCATTAACAGAAAATAGTCCAGAGGGAAGAGACAGGGAGCACCACCCTGCCTGGTCTCAGCAGCTCATGAAAATGGTAAAAGAATACTTTTTGGGGCCTATTTTGCACTATAACCTATGACAGCCTCAGCAGCCACTTTTGTTACCTTTATTCCTGTGAAGGGTGTTGGATTCACAGGAGCGTGTTGGATGCACAGATCTCAAGTGGAGGCAGAGCTCTGTGTACCCCCAGAGCAGCCAGAGAACAAACAATCAGGTGCTTTCCCTCCCAGCAGAACCCTCTCAAGAATGAGCAACCTGCAGTTTAATTCTCTGTCAGCCAGGGGAAATTTTGGCCTCTGTGCCCAGTCTGCCACTTAGAGCAAAACTTTAAAAAACACTTAAAAAAAAAAAAGCATGTTGATGGATTTGTAGTGGGAGAGCTGAAAGTAAATCCACAAAACTATGTCAGAAGGAAGGTGGAAACACTGTAAGCTCTTTGGTCAAAAGACAATTTAATACCAGGTTTGAACATTGAACTGGAGCAAAATTCATAAATATAATCGTAAGTTTAAATGCATAAGTAGAGTCTAAATAAATTAAACCTAGTAATGTGTTTGCTCTTTGCACCTCTTTATAGAGCTGGTTCAGTTTAATCTAGTCTTGGAATAGGAAGGGAATATTCCAACCTTCCTTACTGATTTTGCTTTCCTAAATTAAGTAAGTTAACTTGAAATTCCTGTTAAAAAAAAAAAAGCAGAGATCCTTAAATAATAAATAAATCTCGGTGAGGTGATTATTTGTTTTCTGTTCCATACAGCCAGGAATTCTCTCAGCCCTGTATTTATCAATCCTTGCTTGCACTCTCAAGTACTTTATATATAAACTGAGTATGTGAATATTTTGCTTTGACCAGCATTTACTGCCATCGGGATAATTTAAAGCAAAAGCAGGCTCGGATTTTTTGACTGCATTCCTGAATTTTGTGGTGGGTTGTTGCCACTTTGCCCTGTTCTCTTCTGCACTGAATAGCAGCAGTGGGAGCTCTTGACATCCACTACAGACTTTCATTGCGTTAGACATTTCTAGTGGCAGAAAATTCAATCAGACTTTTAACTGTTTCTTACTTTCTAGAGAAAGAAATAGTATTCAAATAAAGGCTGGAAAGTTAATATTCAAAACAGAACTGTAAAGCTGTGGCTCATGTTCTTTGTATTATCTGCTGGTCCTGCTACAGCAGAGACTCAGAAACCCTCTTTTGTGCTTGGTTAAGGCAAATATCCACACCTGCAGGCCAGATTATGGAAATTAAGTTTGATTTCTTGTGCAATCTTCATATGTAATTAAAAAGGAAACCTGTGTGTTATATTCCCTATTAAATTACCTTAGAAGATGATTTTTTTCAGTTAAAATCAAGGTTACATCTGCTTTTTTGGGATGTGGCTGCGGTGACTCGGAGCTGAGGAGAATCAGGGAGGCGAGACTCCTCTTCCTGATACAGGAATTTGTCACCCATCCAGGGAAATCCTCCCTGTGGTGATGGCTCCACCAGGGGAATCCCCACTCCATCCTCTCCCTCTCCTCGAGTGCAGTTCCCCCGCGTCATCTCCACTGCCATTCCCCTCTGACATTCCTGGAGCTCCCACTTCTATCCTTAGCTCCAGGTCCCTCGGAGAGGGATGCAAAGCCTGCTTGTCCCGGTTTCTTTTTGGGCTGTGTGAGCACCAGCCCTGCTCTCTGAGGTGTTTGTGGGGGTGGTTCAGTGTAAAATGCTGTGAAATCTCTGTTTGGGTGTCAGCCACCCCAAGGAGTTCTCTGGGTTCGTGTGCTGGGCCCAGCAGAGGTTGGCTGGTGCTGTCTGAGGAATGGCATTGCACCCTGGAAAATCCACCCTGGAAACCCACCCTGGAAACCCACCCTGGAAAATCCACCCTGGAAACCCACCCTGGAGAATCCACCATGGAGATCT
>VYXC01009182.1:154057-165143 GCA_013397175.1 Platysteira castanea | reverse complement strand
AAATCCACCCTGGAAAATCCACCCTGGAAACCCACCCTGGAAAATCCACCATGGAAAATCCACCATGGAGATCCACCCTGGAAACCCACCCTGGAAAATCTACCCTGGAAACCCACCCTGGAAATCCACCCTGCAGATTCACCCTGGAAAATCCATGGAAATCCACCCTGGAGATCCACCCCGGAAACCCACCCTGGAAATCCACCACTGATTTCTTCCTCCACAAGTTTCACCAAACTCACTGTTTTAATGGAAATTTCCTATTTGAACTTCATCACTAAAAACCCCACAAACAAGAAAATCTCCTTCTTTTGCAGCAAGCCCCAAACCTTTCTGAGAAGTGCTCATGGCCAAGTCCCATCAAAATAAACAAGAGCACGAATGTTTCCCTGGGCAGAACACTGAACTCCCTGTTCCCAGAACAGTGGAATAAAGTGCATTTTCTCACTGCTGGAAGAGCACCCAGGAAAGAGTCCCCTGAGCCTCTCACTTCCATAAACTTCTTTTTTCCTTCTGTGACTTTTCATTCCAAAATAAAGAGCTCCAGAAGGCCTCTCGATCTAGGCCTCATGGTATTACCTTTTGCTAATTCTTTTATACCAGACATGTCTTGGTCTGTGTCCTACCTTTTATGCTCATAGACTGTTTTCCTTCATTTTAATCCGCCTGTCTTCCTTAAATCTCGCTTTCCTCACTGTTTACACAATTTGTCAGTGCCTCTTCCACCAGCCAAGGTGTCTCTCCTTGCCAGATGCCTTCTTGCCCAACCCTGCAAGCCAGGAGATGTTTTTATGTCTCTGACTGTGACCCTTCTCTGGTCCTTTGGGATTTTTTTTAAATCCTGTTTTTCCAACTGTTGTAGAAAACTCTTTTTTTTCCTCTCATGGATGCACTCTGGTAATTTGTGAGCCAGTTCATGCAGTTCTTCCAAAGGCATGAGGTTTTTATTTTTTGCATCCTCTAGAAGCTCTTAATGGTTCGTATCTCATCAGCTGTGATTCTAATGTGAAAAAAAAAACATCCAGCAGTTAATTACAGCAGTGATTAGCAGCAGCAGTTCTCATACTGCAGGGGAGGTGCAGGAGCCAAGGAAACGCCCTTGGAAATTTTGGCTAGCTGGAGAAGGCAGCCCAAATCCCTCTGGGAAGGGTCAGCACAACCCACAGGGGCTGAGCAGCTCCATCTCAGGAGGTGCAGCAAGAACCCCAGAGGAGGAGGAGGGAGCTGAAGGCACCGAGGTGTCAAGTGGCAAATCAAATGTGTGTGAAATTTTCCTTCTGGAAAAGTCTTCAGGATCTGCTAAAGAGTGAGAGATAAAATGTTGACCAATCTCAACACTGAGGCACAAAAAGGATCCTGCAGATGCTTCCCAGGTAATAATAATATTAAAAATACAGTAATATAACATTAAAATACACTACAAACAGAATGTTTAAAATGCGGATATAGTGAAAAATCTTGGCCAAAGTTGATTCACTGCCACAGAGTCCACGTGTCAAACGTATCCTCCCAGCCCCTTGCACAGAGCTGCCTCGTTCCTCCTCCCTCTGAAGGATCTCGAATGTTTGTGTCTCAATTTTTTCGGCCTCCCAGGACCCCTGCTAACATCTGTGCTTTTGAACATCTCTTACTCTCACAAGGAAATCCAGCCTTTATGGAATGACCAGCCACGTTCCTGAGCCTCAGCCTGAAAATGGGCATTTCGGCCTAAAAATGGGCATTTCAGCCTAAAAAATGGGCATTTCAGCCTAAAAATGGGCATTTCGGCTTACAAATGGGCATTTCAGCCTAAAAACGGGCATTCAGCCTAAAAATGGACATTTCAGGACATTTCTCCTGAAGGGGAGAAGAAGTCAATGTGTCACTTTCCTTGTTAACTCCCCATAACAGAATGAAAACAGAACCAGCCCATAATCCAGACCAGCTCCTCCTTCAGCCTCACAAACCTCCAGAGGCCCTGTGCGGGTGATTTTAGGGCAGAGAGACCTTCCCTTTGTGTATTAAAAGGGAAAATCCCATTTGAGAGGCCCCCACCCGTGGAGAACACTGAGATCACCTCAGAAACTTAGAAAATTTTACTTCAGGAATGGCAGCCACAAGTTCTGATAGCCATTAATGCATTTGGAAGGAGGCAAATTTATAGATGGACATCCAGAGGTAAATTGGTGTTTCATGGAATTTCTCCACCCTTGAGATGAGCCCATGCCTTAGAGCAGCCAGAGATAAGTCAAATCTCAGCTAAAAGTGATATTTTTTCATGACAGGCAGGTTCAAGATGTGTTCATCCATCCAAGTTTTCCCATTTCTCTGCTCCCAGAGTGTGCCAGCTCCTCTGGGTGGGTGTAACAGGCTATCCAGAGAATTTGGGGATTGTTTTAGTTGTTCCCATGCAGCACTGGATGCCCAGCTGGAGTTCCCCCACTGCCAGCAGGAGCAAACCTCAACTTGTAAAGAGAGCAGGTAATAAACCCTCAAAAAATGGAAATCTCAGACAGAGAGGGTTCAGTAAAATCCCAAATAGGGAACAGGCAAAGGAGATGCAGTTCCTCAAGTTAAAATCCTACTCAACACCCCAGGAAATTCCCCACGGGAATGGGCAGTGCAGCAAATCCTCCAGCCTGGAGAGAGGGATTAGCAGCTCTCTGGAATTAAAGGTAGCACCGTCTGCAGTAATTAGTTTTAAATATCATATCTGGTTATCTTGCAGGGAGGAGTTGGTGTGGTTTGTTCAGGAGCAAATCCGAGCCTCTCAGAGATGGTGTACATGTAATTAAGCACATTTTAACTCCTCGAGAGTGATGAGCAAAGTAATTATCCAACTCTTTGTGAAGAGAGCAAAGGGGGTTTTGGTAACTCCTGCCTGTGCAGTCAAATTCAGAGTTCCAGTCTCAGGGTGAGGAAACCCCAGAGAGATTTTATAGGAAATCAAAGGGAATAAATGTCTTTTTGACTGAATATTTCTTCTTCTCTGTGTCACACCTGGTGGGAGAGGAGAAAATTCACAGCAGTCCCTGTTCTGATACAGAGGAACAATCCATAGGCCTGGGTGTGGATCATTTTATCCCTCCTAGAAAAGAGCTGACATTGCAATCAATGCTACAAACCCCAAACGTTTCCCTTTTAAAATAATAATAATCTGCAAACTGTAAACCTGTACCCGAAGATATCCCTCTCTGAGCTGAAAATAAAATGCCAAATTGGAAAATGAGAGGTAAATTCAGCTTGCTAAACTGATCACTTTTTTCCACTTTCTTGTTTTTATCTTAAGATGGAAAGAAGACTTCTGCTGAAATACTGTGCTCTATGAGTTGGGATTTTTTTAGAGGATTATGGGATTTGATATCCATATAAAATACTTCAGTGGCTCTATTAGTATTTTCTATTTCATGATCATCTCACATCTGTAAACTTTCAGCACTGGATTAGGTAATTCAGTAATTTATCACCTAAAATGATGATGCTCCTGCCCAGGACTGGCGTCCACTTGCTTCAGCTGCTGAAAAGAAAAATATAAAAATATATAGTCCAGATCCCACCTAAAAACTGATGGAAGGTCATTAAAACTTAAATTAAATTCTTTATAAATAGCCCGGTAGCAATCAGGGAAAATAACAAATTTATGGCAGTTTGTGGCTGCACAATTAGAATGCTGAAATTTTATGGGAATTGGGGCTGAATTTATCAGGTTGCTCTTTAGGGGAGAAATGATTGCCAAGGGATTCCCAGATTCGTAGGCACGGAGGTGAGGCAGCATCTCAGCAGGGTAAAGGATAAATCCTTCCCCCAGGTGTGGGAATTTGGGAGATTTCTCTCCTTTGCCTCACAAACTGAAACTTCCTTTTCCTACCTGCTGTTTCCTGGCTTAATTACTGGGTTGGAGGACACTTTGGGGTGATACACATCTGTTGTCTGTGGTTGGTACTATTTTATTTTAAGTAAACAAGCATTTGCTAGTAATTAATCTGAATTACAGCTTTCTTACCTCGTGCATCAATGCCACAACCCCTACAAAAAATGCCAGTTTCTCACTGTCTTCTGCTCCCTTTCAGTGAAAATGGAAAAGAAAGTAAGGAAAGAATCACAGGAAATATAATCATATGATTTTATTTTTTTCATTGGAGGCTTTTACTTAAAGATAACTAAATAGATCTATTTGAACCCAACAATTATTTGGCAAGAACCATGTATTTAATAGTAAGTATTTTCTTGTGGAATCTGGCATTTGGCTCTTGGATCAGAACAGAAATAACGAGTAAGTTGTCAGGAATCCTATTCCCAAACCACCTTATTTTGGTAGCTGTGATAATATTTCCTTTCCTTGGGGCCTGATTTGCCCAGCACACAACCCAACTGCAATTTCTCAGGCTTTTGGTGAAGACTACTCACCATTAAGGTATTTTCCACTGGCCTTCCAAATTTAAAGATGTATTTTACCAAACCTAAGTAAACACCACTAAATTAAAGTCCTCTCTGCCGGATGGAAACGCAAGCAAAGCTTTCATGGGGTTTTTTCCCCCTTTAAACAGTTTTTACTCTCCCTGCCCCCTGAGCCTCTTCTCAGAGTAGGTATTTTATCTGCCTTAGGGACAGAGTTCTATTGTTCTGTGCTTTTTGTGCTGTTTGCAGCCAGCAAATCCCACTATTCAGAGGGCTGTGCTGAGTTGTTTATGTCCCGTGTTGGCACCGTGACAATTGAACACATCACAGGCACGGCCGGGCCACAGCTCTGGAGTCCTGGAACAGCACTGGGCTTTGGCTGCCAGAGCCCTCCTGCTCCCTGGAAACCTCAGCCCGGCCTCAGGGCTGGTTCAGTTTTCCAACTGTTACCAGAGGAGAGTTTATCTGCTCAGGAAAGAGCAAGAACAGCCCCAAACCAGTCTCTGTTTAGTAAAAAACTCTTGTTTTGCATGTAAATGTTGTTCTGTGTTAGGTTACTGCAGTTCTGAGTGCAGGTAGGCAGGGCGTGTCACAGGAGCTTTGATAGGATATTTTATCCCAATATTATATAAAAAACGTGAATAGAAATGGCATAACATGGAGCAGAGTAAATCCCTGGTGGTGGTGCAAGGACAGCCCTGTGGGCACGGCCCGTGTTGTCCTGTTTTTTGCTAAGCCTTCTGTTAGAACCTTGGAGTCAGAGATTTTCACACAGTTCCATGTAAACAATGGCCAATGTTTATTTAACTGTCTATTCTGGTTTTCATTCCTTTTGTGATAAGAGAAAGTTTGATGAGCATCCTTTTTCTCCAGTGGGATTGAGGAGGAAGTGACATGTCCTCCAATCCCTTGTGGAGTTGAGAGTCCTATAAGGTATCAGAACTGTAAATACACTCTCTCTTTTCCCTCCTTTCTGCTGAACCTAGCAGGTGTGAGCGTGTCCTTTATTGTGCTTTTACCAGCACAGGCCCGTGGCTGCAGCCTGAGAGAGGAAACTCCTCCTGTTCCTTCCTCACCTGCCCTGTTGGCACAACACAGCTGCTCCTACCTCTTTGCCAACACTGCAAGGAGGTGCCCGCCACCAAATGAATGATAAATGCCTGGTCTTTAGGTTTAACATGATAGAAAAAGGTGAAATTGTAATGATTTGATTATCACAGAATCGTCTTAAAACATACAGACAGCGAGATATCTGAAATCCAGCATCCCCACGTATTTGATTTTCTGTTCCTGTGGGGGATTAACTTTTTGAGGAGTTTTTCTGTGTTGATCTGTACACAGCGTGGGTGGATAGAGAGGTGTGTGAGGAGGAGGAGAGAGGCCACGTGGGCTGTGCCCTCGGATCTGCCGAGTTCATCAAACACCCCAGAGAAGCAGCAAAATGTCAGGATGGGCTCATGTGGGCACAGAGTGGTTTCTCTCCTAAGCTTTCTGTTTTGTTCTGCTTTGTTTTGCAGTTTGCCCAGCTGGTGTCTGTCTACAAAACCTTGGGCCCAGAGAAGTTCCCTCTCATCGAGCAGACTTTCTACCCAAACCACAAGGAGATGGTAGGTGCAAACAGCACTGCTAAATCTGCTTTCTGTGCCTGTAAAACAGCGAATGTGACACACAGTTCCTTTTTCCTGTTTACTATCTATTCCAAAAATCATTTTGGCAGCTTTTTGGGGGGTGGAGAGAGTGGGTGACCACTCGAAAGCACGGTGATGGTGAGCTGGGGGGTGCTCGGATGGGAAGGTGGTCATTTTTCAGCTGCCCAGCTTCAGATCTCAGAGAGGTTAAATGCTGGCAAAGGCACTGAACAATGATTAAAGTGCAGGAGCCACTTTCATGGTGTGTTTTGCCTCCAGTTCTTCCTGGGGTTCAGAGTGTTTGTTGTCTTTGGAGAGGATGCGCCGGTCACTGCAGAGCTTCAAACTCGGCCAAAATCAGGGTGGTTGTGCTTTTGTGATTTGTGATCTTCAGGCAGGTGAGCTGACACTCATTCCCAGTGCTTTACAGACATTAAAATATCTCAGATGAGCCTCTCAGGCTCAGGAGCAGCTGGGTGATGCTCTTAGGGCAGGGTTTAGTTTTAGGCAGCAGTGAGGAGCAGAAGTGGGACACGGTGACTCTCATAGGATCCTTCCAACCTGAGACTGACTATCATTTTATTAAAAAGGCAGGTCTTTGGGGTGCACTGCTGAATTGCAGTACATAGAAACAGAGAACATAGCATTTTGGGGCAAGAACTAAGGTGTCAGACTTGTAAGTTTGTATGGCAACTTTTTCTGAGTATAGTGAGTGGTTTTCTCTGCCTTCATTCCTCCACATTGCTCGTTAAAGCCTGAGCTAATGAGTTATTTCTCTTTTGTTTGAACTTTTGAATGCTGTTCTCCACAGCCAAGCAATTTTTTTTACATATTTCTGTGGTAATGAATGTTAGTCTAGAGAAAATTGATGCACTTGTGTATAGAATTGCCACTAGAACTGCTGCAAAAGCTGCCTGTGGTGGCACTCATTTGTTTGGTTTTACTCCCTCTGATGAAGGTATTTGGAACTTGGTGGCTTGGGAAATAATCAGGCAATGTGGTACAAAACAACATTTTGTTTGAATTTCTAGGGTGGGTTGTGAGATGATCTGGAAGAGTCTTCTGATGCTGCACTGAAATCCTATAATTTTATTTTGTTTTGGGTTTTCAACACTTTATCAACAGCTGGCCTCGTTTGCATTTGTCGATGCAGAATTTGGCAATTGCAGTTTAAAATATGGAGCTCCTCTTGTCTTTGCTCCTTCCCTTTTGATTCTCCAAGTGGGAACCTGGAGCTGTCCCCACCTCCAGAGCAAACCAGCTCAGGGGGGACGTGGGGAGGGGGAGAAATTCCCAAATCTCTGGGAACTGAGGGTGCCAGAGGTGCTCCTGTCATCCTCTGCTGAGCGTTTGTGCCGAGGCTCTCGGCAGTAAAAGGTAAACAAACAAATTTTCTCCTTTTGTGTGAAAATGGAGCTGCTTTAACGAAACACTTTTTGAAACAGAAGCGCTCATCCCAGGCTGATTGCACAAAACTCTGTCAGGCTTTTGAACTCACTGCTGGTTGAGTCATATCTGCAGCCTTCCCCTCAGTAATTAGCAACCTTTATTTCACTGCATTCCCACCTCTTCTGTGCAAAACCAACACAGCTTTTTCAACAGAATTGCTGAACAATTTAATTAAACCTTCACTGGAACGCTGAGGAAACACCAGCAATATTCCAGTTGGGTTTTGGTTTTTTTCCCTGTTCACCTGTACAATCTCCCTTCTCTCTTCTTTTCCCTACTCTTCTCACAAGTCATGTGAGTCATTTTCAAATTAAATTCAAATATTCCAGGCTATGTTTCTGCTCTACCCTCTCGTGTAACACAAACGCAGTTTCAAGAAGTAAAAAGAAAATGTTGTAAAAATAATCTGCTGTTGGTAATATATCAATGCCACTACAGTAAAAATCTTGATAGGAAAATAGCATATTCAGAATGCCACGTGTAGTCAAGCCTTTCCAGAATCTTCCTCAGGGAAAATAAAATCTCATTCTAAGAGGGGTTTTTGTAAAGCTTTTCTTGCCACATTTATTGATATGAGGGATAAAAAACCAACTTTTGTACCATCCGTTGTGGGAAGCTTGGCCAGATTTATGCTCAGCCAGAAATCAAAGTAGACAGACATTAATTGTGAAATACCTGGTGTGGGATATTTTATGGCAGGACAAATAGAAAATGTTTATAAAACCAATTGCAGCACGCAATTTGTATCCTGGTCTGTCCGTAAATATCAGAGAAAGCATTTATTTGTGCAAGGTGCACAGAGAAAGCCCCCTGGGCTGGGCGAGTTGAGTTTGAGGCCTGGTTACTGAAAGAGGAGCAGAGCTCTGGTGAGTTCAGAAGCAGAAAATATCTGTTTGCTGCTGAGTGTTACCCAAAAAGCACCCTCACATCAAAATAGATTTGCAGACAGATGCTGCAGGACTGGTACTGAATATTAACCACTGAATATTAACCACTGGATATTAACCACCGAATATTAACCACTGGATATTAACCACTGAATATGAACCTTTGTGGTTATTGAGCTCTGTGGGCTTCTCTGGGAATGGGTTTGATCTGACACCTGAGGAAATAAGGCCTGGCTTCAAATCCTTCTGAAAATCAGTGATAGAAATGCACAGCACTGTCAGGAACCAGCTCTGCCAATATTGCAATATCAATTCTGTTTTGGTAGAAATGTTGCTTTGTTTTTTTCTTTTTATTTCATTTATATCTATATCTATGGTTTAATTTATTAGTGTTAGGTAATTTTTGGTTTGTCTGTAGTAAAGCAGCAAATGAGCTGGGCTTTACATTTGGCAGCACATATATATATGGTTTTAATTTAGGGTTGTAAATTAAAAGAGCCAGACTGATTTAGAGTAAATCAGAAGTGAAACATTGGCTTTTATACTTTATGGGACCCATATTCTTCAAAGGAATAACGACTTGCTTTCCTGTTGGCCTTGAATCATTTGCATTTCGCTGGAAATGTGTAAAATTAGTCACAGAAAAAGTAAATATTTTTCCTCAGAAGAGTGCTTCCAAGCCTGTCCTTCAGATAGGGGTTCATGCAATTATCAAAAGAAATGTTAGAGACACGAAAATGTGACACTGAAAATAATTTATGCAGCAGGGTTTCTTTCAAATATCTGTTTTCTGTCCAGTGCATCACATCCTGCTGTGTCCTGAGATACATGGGACACACTGAATGTCACGTCCAAACTGCTGCTCGTGGGATTGCAGGGAATCAGGGATGTGCAAATGTTCTTTGCAGGTCAAACCCCCATGGTTTTGTCAGGACTCTGCAGCAAACAGGCTGAGGAAACACTTGGGAAAGCCTCGAGCCCATGGGCAGGAAGGTGCTGGCCCTGACTGAGCCCCCAGGGCTGGGCAGGAACCTGGGAAATGTTTGTGTGAACCCTGAAATCAGCCCTGGTCCCAGCAAAGAGAGCAGAGCTGGATCTCTGCCTGCGAGAGAAATCCAGTGGAGGGAACTGGAGGGAGTAAAATCTGTCAGAAATAACAGCTCCTGGAGATTCCCCTCCTGCCTGGGGGCTCTCCCCCAGTTTCTGGGACACAAGCAGACCTTTGGCATTTGCACTTCCCCAAGTTTCACCACTGTGAATTGAATTAATTTTGTGAACTTAAATCCTTGTGTGAGAGATTAGTTACTAACTCCAGTCATCAGTTCAGGAAATGCACTATAAAATTAACAGGTAAAAGGTGTGTAACCCTTCTCTAGCCTGAGCTCACCAGTAGCCAAATTCAACAACAGAGTACTGTGGGTGTTTACGAACGGAGAACAATTAAATCGTGTTAAATAGGGCCGAATATCTGAGAGCTCCCAGAGATCACTTGCAGTGTGAGTTATGCACTATTTATTGCCTATATTTCCACGTGTGAGGTTCTAAAGCCAAGGCTTTTACTCGTGCTGGGGTACAAATACCTGCTCATGTATTTCGGGGGGTGGTAAGGGCTGCAGCTGCCGTGAGGATGGACATGATTTTTGTAATTCTGAGCAGTTTTAACCTGTCACCATTGGGGCCTGGAGTTTGTTCCATGGAATGCTGAAGCATTGAACATCTGCTTTTCCTTCAGCCAGGTGTGGCTATCCATGGGAATGCTGACTTGGGAGGGGGGTTTTGATTACTGAGGATGTTTCTTAATTATCAGTGGGAGTTACAGCTCTGTGGGTGAAGGAAGCTGTGACATAAGGAACGTACAAAACGTGGAGCAGAGGTTGTTTTAATCACAGAAGTGTTCAACTTGTGTCAACAGAGAAGGAAATACTTGTGAATCTTTTTTTTTTTTAATAGCACATTGTTATAATACTTTACATATACACTGTACAATAATTCTTTTGTATCCAAGACTTTCATACCGAAAAAAAAAAAATAGTTCTATAAAACATTCCATAGTTCATTGGAAAGAGTTGGAATAAAACACGGGGAGCTCTTAATCTGCAGGTTACCAAACAGGGGGCAAAAATTCTGGCAATTCTT
Organism: Platysteira castanea; assembly: GCA_013397175.1. NCBI lineage: Eukaryota > Metazoa > Chordata > Aves > Passeriformes > Platysteira > Platysteira castanea. Next base: position 154,666 of record VYXC01009182.1, on the reverse strand, counting down.
TTGTTCTCGCACATTCACACTGGCAGAAGGGAGCCTGTTATGCCTCGGAGGACACAGGGGAGCATTGCCAGCCCTCTGTGCAAAGCACAACAGAGCAGAGCAGGTGCCTCCAGGAGGTTTTTCCCTCGTCCTGCACCAGTGCCAACCCCACGGACTCCTTACGGGACACCCGGTGTTTGTTTGTAAGCAACAGAGACAAGAGACCATGGCAGTTCAAAGCTGGGAGCGTGCAGGGTCGGATGGAATGAGCCTCCAAGGGGTTTTTTTTTTGTTTTGTGTAGGAAGGGAGCCCTTCAAGGTTCACTGATGTCGATGAAGTCCTTCTCGGGGGGAGGCCCCCCTCGGTACCAGCTGCAGGTGCCGTCGCTCCTCTGGATGCAGGCGTAGTGCTTGGCCTGGTGCCCGTAGAGCTTCCTCTCGATCAGCCAGTCCGTCCACAGGCACTCGTTGGGGGCCGTGATGGAGCAGGGCACCATGTAGCACGTGGTGATCTGGGGGCAGAGAGATGGGTCAGCACCCGGTGGCTCCCCCCGAGCCGGGGTTTGTCACAGAATGACAGAATGACAGAATGACAGAATGACAGAATCATAGAATCACAGAATCACAGAA
>VYXC01009182.1:136952-153850 GCA_013397175.1 Platysteira castanea | reverse complement strand
TCACACAATCACACAATCACACAATCACCAGGTTGGAAGAGACCCTCAAGGTCATCGAGTCCAACCCGTGCCCTAACACCTCAACTAAACCACGGCACCGAGTGCCACATCCAGGCTTTTTTAAGCACATCCAGGGATGGTGACTCCACCACCTCCCCGGGCACACCATTCCAGTACTTTATCACTCTTTCTGTGAAATTTTTTTTCCTAATATCCAACCTGTATTTCCCTCGGAGCAGTTTGAGACTGTGTCCTCTCATTCTGCCAGCTGCTGCCTGGAGAAAGAGCCCAACCCCACCTGACTGCAGCCACCTTTCAGGGAATTATAGAGAGTGATGAGGTCACCTCTGAGCCTCCCTAAGAAATGTGAATAAACCGTGTGCTTTCTGTGTGCTCAGAAATGTGAATAAAGGCCGTACAGGAGGGCAGGTGCTGCCCTGCTCTGCACTCACCTTGCAGCCACAGCCCATCTGGTATCTCTGGTTCAGGCTCTTCTTCTGGGACAAGGACAGATCATCCCACGGCTCGATGTAGTTGCACAGGTGGATGAGAACTTTGCCGTCACTTAAAATTTGGCCTGCAGCGTGGAAAACACAAAAAGGCAAGGCACTAAAAATGTGTCCTAAACATTAGAATGAAAGTGTAAGAGCACCTCAAGTTTTTAACTAATTACACAAATGTAGCCATACTTTAAAACCTTTTAAAATATTAATTTAATTATAAGAGAGAATATTCTTCTGATGGCATGCTGGATATGTGTAAAAGGCTGAAGAAGGATGTTTTTCCAAAGGTGTTGATAATCTGCCAGCAAGGGGTGGAGGCAAATGCAGTGCTACATTAAACTGGATTTTTGGACTCTCTAGAAAAATCTGTGGTTTTTTGGAAGCCCAGACCTGCAGACACACAGGCACGTGTTGTCTCATTAGGTGTGTTTGCATTCCTGGGAAAATCAGAACTGTTGGTTTTAATCGAATAATAATGGCAAATAGTGAATCAAAAATCCTTCTATTTATTGATTATATCACTATTGACCTTCACTTCTGTTGGAACTGCTCTAAAATTGCTGGAGGAAGGATGGGAAGCATGTCAGATCACACTGTAACTACAGCTGAACACAACTTTTACATCCCACTGTGCCTGTATTTAGTACATAAATGCATTCCTTTTTAACACACTTTAGCAAATTCATTCCAAGCAGCTACTTCTGGGTTTCCAGGAACATTAATTGTGTCCCATTTTACCTGTTAGAAGATACTGTTTTTTGTTGTTGGCTTCTAGTTTCACTCCACAGAGTGATGAATCAAAAGGGGTGTAGACATACTGGACATCCTTGAGCTTTTCAAATCCTTTAAACATCTGAAAATGATCAGAAACAGGGAGTCAGTAGTGGAAAACGAGCATGAAAAAGCAGTTGCAAACAAGAGCTGGAAGAGATACAGGGTGAGTCTCTTTAAAGAAGGCTCCAAAATCTGAATTAGCATGAGAAAACACCAACAATGGGACTTTTTCTCCACACTTAATGAAACACATCCAATAGTTTTAGGAGGAAATCAGGTCTTCATTTCTTTAATTACAGCTTTTAAAATGTGATTTTCCACTGTATTTAATGGATTGTTAGAACTTTCTCTTTAATTTATATTCTGCTGGCATCTCCCCTTCGAGGAGCAATGCAGAGACAGCATTCACCTCAACCAAAATGCAAATATTTCTTGGTGTACCCATAGGGGGAATTTTCTCTTGATCACTGCAGTTGTTGGTGTCTCTGGGGACACCAAACACGCTGAGGAACTGAGCATTTCCTGAGCATTGCTCTCATATTTGGTCACTAAACCAGAGTGGTTTTCCACATCCAAACCTCTCACCGGTGGAACCTTCTCAAATTCCTGCTGGAAAACCTGATCCAGCCCTTCGGATTTACACCCTGCAGCCCCAAAACTGAGAGATTTGGGATCAGCACCATTTCCAGACTGGCTGCCCCTTAACCAGCAGTTTCAACCCCCAAAAAGAAATCTTAAATAAGCCATTAAAAGATCAAAACAAGCTTGGCTGTGTCCAGCCACGGCGAGGAGGGAGCAGAAGGTGCTGCTGTCATCACCTCGTGTGCCACCGCCAGCGCGGTGACATCATGGCACGTGGTGACAGCTGGGGACAATGGCAGGGGCTCACAGCTCTCCCAGTCACAGCTGGTGTCGCTGGAAAATGTGTTTGTGCTCCTCAAGCCCTCCCAGGAGATTTAAATAGCACGGGGCTGCTAGAAAATTCACTGTAATGTGGTTTTTCTGAAGGCTTGTTTATGGAGGGGGGAAAAAGGCCAACGTTGCTGTCAGCGTGCTGCCGATCCAAAAATGTTGGATGGGGTTTGAAATACTCTGGGGAAGAAAACAAACGGGCCCAGCCAGAGCAAAACACAAACCAAACTGGCACCCTGTGCAAAGCAGCAGGGGAAGTCACAGAAAACCTCCCTGATGAGGAGGAAAATGTGTCTGGGACGGGGCCACCACAGGAGCTCTGCAAGCGTCCTCTGCCTCAGGCTCTCTCCACATTCAGGAACCTTCAGGGGATTGTAGGGAACAGCTTTTCCATGGATATCTCAGCTCTTGGTCTCTTCAGAGGTTTTATGCAGGCAACACACCTTGATTTAGCTATAAAAGACCCTAAATATCCATAAATAGCAATGCGTAATGGAGATTTAGTTATTAAGTGAGTTTGGTGTTTGTTTTGTTGCAGGTTTTTTGGTTGCTTGGGTGGGTTTTTTTTTTTTTAAATTCCTATCTGACTTATCTCTGGTTTTGACCTATATAATTGTTACAGCATTTCTAAAGATTAGAATCTTGTGCTTAACTCAGTAAATCATATTTAATCTTCTCAGTCATATCCTCCCATCTCCCAAAAGCGTGGCCGTTTCTCTTTAAAGGGATAAAGTGGCTGGGTTTGGTTCTGCATTGATGGTCCAGGTACACCTGAGCTCCTGGTGGGACTTCACTGGAGCAGGAAAACAGGGAAAGGATTTGGGGGATAGGGAGATGTGAACCTACTAAAATCTGTATGGACACTGTCCCTGTCCTCCCAAAGGCTGTAACCATCACCAGCACAGGGCTTGGCTTCAAGATTTTAGAATGAGTGTGATGACCAAACCAGCTACAAAAATATGATGGAGAAATATTCAATTTCATTTAAATCATATATCATCTTCTCTCTTTAATGTAATGCTGTAAATATCGCAAGAAAAGAATAATAGTGGGAAAAACTCATGGGTTTTTGACATGCCAGCCCATCCCTATGAAATGATTGACCCTGTTGTTATAATTTTTTTATTTCTGAAAATGAATAATATCCAGTATTTCCATCTAGAATAGCAACGTTTTAAGGCTAAGCCTAATGCACTGGATTTAAAATGAGAGAAACAGAATTTAAGCCATCACATTAATGGAACAGCTCAACAACCCTGAGAGCAACAGAGCAGAGAAACAGCAGCACTGAATGAATGCTGCAGTCAAACACAACCTGCAAAGCTTCTGCGTTCCCTTGATGCCTTAGGTTTTAATTTCTATATTTTTCAGATCCTGTACTGCCCAGTGTGTAACTCTGAAGTTTCTTGTAGCTCGTGAGCTGCTCTCTTAGGCCAGACAGACACAACAAAGCCTCTCTGAGCTGTTCAAGGGCACTCGGGCTGTCCTAGGCCCAAAGGTGTAAACTGGGACCATGAAAGAGGTGGAGAAATTGAAGAGAGCTGAAGTTTTAATTGGTGAATTGATGCTGAGATGCAAATGGACCAAACCTATATCAGTGTCAAGAACTCGTGACTCTCTGTCCATCTCGGGGTCCATTTTATGGAAGCAGCCTCTGGCTCCCCAGGGTGTGCCTTGAAGGCCTTCAAATAAATCCCTGCCTTTATTCCCTTACTCCTGTCCAGTCTCTGTTTCCAGGTGGCTGGGAGAAGGCATCACCCTTCCCAAGAGAGGAGAATTTATAAGGGAAGTGGGAATATCTGAGTGGCCAAAAAACCCTCCCCAAAACTCACACCCCGGTGATAATCGTGGATGAATTGTACAGCTCAGAGGAGGTGCTTGGAGAGTCTGGTCTTCCCTGCTGTGTTCTATAAAGCAAATTCTTGGCCTGTCCCCCACCCTGGGTTATCAAGAGCCCTGTGGTCAGGACAGACAAAGGACCTGTCCGTCTGTCGGGCTGCAGGGCATCGGGGGGAGGCCCCAGCAGCACTTGGGAGAAGATCAGAAGGATGAGCAGGGAATATTCTCCCCTTTCTCACACGCTGTGGGGTTAAATCCTTCAAAATGCTGTCCTCTGGGGTGTGAATGAGCCATAATTTTGTGCCCAGTCACTCAGCAAACAGAGCTGTTGTTCAGCAGGTTTAATTTTTACCTCTGTTGATGCCTTCTCCGAGCCACCTACAAACAGAGACCAGACAGGAGTAAGGGAATAAAGGCAGGGATTTATTTGAAGGCCTTCAAGGCACACCCTGGGGAGCCAGAGGCTGCTTCCATAAAATGGACCCCGAGATGGACAGAGAGTCACGAGTTCTTGACACTGATATAGGTTTGGTCCATTTGCATCTCAGCATCAATTCACCAATTAAAACTTCAGCTCTCTTCAATTTCTCCACCTCTTTCATGGTNAAAACCTAAGGCATCACTGTGCCCCCCACCAGTTCTGCTCTTGGGGTGCCATGGGTTACCCCACTCCCCGTCCCTGCCGTGGGGTTTGTCAGGCTCTGTCACCCTGGTGGGTTTATTCTGGTGCCACCTCGGGTGCACAGGTGACCCCACAGAGGGTGGGCAGGTCACAGAGCTCCTGTTCTCCAGCCAAAACCTGTCCCTTCCCCAAATCCCTCCTTCCCCGGAGCAGGGAGCTGGGTCCTGGGCCTTGGTCCTGACCCCTCTGCTCAGAGCAAGGATTTGAGGGGTGGGAGCTGTCACAACCCTTCTGTTGTCAGTCCAAGCCTGCGTGGGATGATGTCGAGCACCTTTTACTAAAAACCACATCTCTGCTTTGGCCAGGCCTGGCTGGCTTGCCCTCTGAACTGGGGTGGAGTGAAATAATCATCTCTTACTGCTGCCTGAGCTCTGAACAGGCCTCCCCTGGTGAAAATTAGGGAGGAACTCCAAAGCAGCTTGAAAACACAAATGTATTTCAGAGATTTCAGTGTGCTGGTGCTAAAAAATGGGATTATAGACTGAAAATAATCATTCAGATTGGACTTTTCATGCTTCTTTTTTGTGCTGAGGTACCAGATGATCCCCATTTCTATCAAGTTACTGAGGTGTGGCAGAGCAGCAGCAGAACATTAAAGTCCCAATGGGAGAAAGGGGAATTCTCTGGCATTTTTTACCTATTTCTGTAAAGAAACATTGGAATATAGCCTTAATATTTAAGAAAAGAGAAAGTGGCAGATGGTGAAGAGCTCTGGGGTTTGTTTCTGCCAGGTAAAGACTGGCTTGGAGGCATTGCAGTAAAACCTCAGCAGAAGTCATGTGTGATAACCACCTTGAGAACACTGGGATATTCTTGTTCACCCCAGATTTTCCCTAGTTACACTCCCGTGAGGGGATTGTAGCAGTGGGTACAATAGGAATGACTGAATTTTCTTTGGAAAGCATGTAGCCATTCATAATTATCCTAAGTGCTCCCAGTAAATGAAAATACTATAAAGTGTTTATAGTTTATATTTTAAATGTAATTATTATAAAATAATATTCAGTGAAAAATGAGAGATGAAACCACCTGGAAAACCAACCAGCCAACCAAATCAAACCACCTGTGCACGTTTTAATTCAGAGAGATTCCTTTTTGTGCATTCCAGAAAAAGGTAAACCACGATCATTTGGACATCAGTGAGAGTTTGACAGTGACTAGAATGGGATCAATTCTTAAATTGTATTAATACGTATATCTCCTTATTGGAGCTGAACAAACAGTGGGAAAATCCTGGGAGATTCTGAATCTACCTTTGGGTGTTTGCTCCACCAGCAGCATCCATACGAGTGGATTTTTGTTTCTGTGGATATGAGGGGAGGACTCCTGCCCCCCAAATATCCCTGTTCACAATGGGGTTTGCTCTCCCAGCTGGAAATGCTCCCTCTGTTTGGGAAGTTTGGATCCTCCAGAGCTGCCCCACTATCAGAGCACGGGTGATCAGGGATCCTCCAAAAAACCAGAGGTACTGACACCCCTCACAGACTGAAGCAAAATTTTTTGGAGCCTTCGTAAATGATCAGTAATAAAATTTCTCATCAAAATATCATTATTTAGCAAAAGCCTCCTGAATGTCAGAGCAGCTTTCTTTTCTTTTTTCTTTCCCTTTTTTCTCCCCTCCTTGGATTTATTCTGTGTGGTTCATCTGGGCCTAACTGTGGAGGCAGCTGGAGCCTTTTCCACCTTCCCAGCATTTCAGGCTAAATTATTTGGGGCTGAAAAATGCAGAGATTATCAGCATTGAACTTCAAAAAAAGCTGAGGGATTCCATGTACCTTTATTTGTTTGATTTCATACCGGATCATTTTGTGGGTATCAAGGGGATCATCACTGGCAGGAACCACCTTTTCACTGGATATTTTTGCTCGGATCACTGGGAAAAAAAAGAGAGAGAGAGAGATTTAAATGTAAATGAGCAGCTGCCCAATTTTCCAAGCAAAAGTGAAAATTACATTGTTAGATTTCAGCATTGTTTTGACACTTCAGCTACAAGTAGATTTTAAAGATTTTACCATAAGAACACCAGCTGAGCTCCTGAAAACAAAAGTAAGTGGGCTGTCTGTGATGTAAATCTGAATTCCCAGGAATCTGGGAACCTGATTGATGTTACCACTCAGTTTTGACAAAAACTGTCCATCAAAATCTCTGGAAGACTTGAATCCCATAAAATTTGACAAAATACCCGTCATTATAAGCAGTGAGCAGAGGAAAGGGGCACTGCTGTTGATGACAGAATTGTTGATCAAATAAATACACTTGAAGAAACACCCTGAAAGCCTGTTCCAGGCAAGAGGAAAGCACTGATTTCGTGCATGAAATCAGAAGAAAAGTCCCTTTTTTGAGCCTTTTCTGAGACTTAACAGAGCCCAACATTAGCTGTGTTAACCTGGAGAAATCAATTACTCCCTGTTTGGATGTACTTCATTTATTTCCTGTTCTTTAACCAGGGGAAGTAGGAGATTTTATGGAAGAAGAGATGGATTCTTTCCCCCTCTCTCTGTTTGAGGCACCTCTGTTGTACGTGATGTTAAAATGCACCAGGACTGCTTGGCAGAGTGGTTCTAAGGAGATGGTGCGTGGCCAAAATTCCTCGGGGGATTTTTATCCCCCAAAATCAGCGAGAGCCCCATTTTTGCTCCCTTCTGGGTGGCCACTGCTGCAGCTCCTGGGTTAGGGCAGTCTGTGCCTGTGGAGAGACACTGGCAAAGGCCAGAGCACAGGAAAGTTGTGTGACATCAAAATCACACTTTCTCCCCCCAAAACCCCCTCATTTCTTTGCTAGATTGATCTCATTTTTATCACATTTAACATCACAGCTAAAGAAAAGGAATAGGACACCCAGACTGAAACCCAGCCAGGTAAAGTCAGTCCCACCTAACCCTGGGCAATTCCCATTTCCTCATTAATTAGCAGAGCAAACGAGATGGAATAATCAACACGATGCAGATGCCTGCAGCTTCTCCATCTCTCACCACGATGCTCCCTCCATCTGAGCATTTAAACCCTTTTTGAGGAGCATTTTAGACTTATAGGGAGGAAAGAATTCTTTTAAGTACGAGCAGCAAGTTCCTGTTTCACGTGGTGAGTGGCAGCTTGTCTTTAATCACCCGCAGATGTGAGCAATCCCACAAATTAATGTGTCTGCAGAGCTCTGATCTCCTTCCAGGGGAAAAGTGGTGTGGACTGTGTGTGCTCCGCGCTGCTGGCAGCGACAAATTAGGATGGAGCTGTTTTGTTTCGAGATGCTCTCCTTTGCATCATTATTTCCTTAAAAAAAAGAGGTTTTCTCATGAAAGAGTCTGTTAAATTCTGAAGGAAAGGGCTGAGAAAACATTATTCTCCCAGTACCGTAACGTGGTTTATATGCAGGAAATTTTTTCCTGCCTACTCAGTGTGGGATAATTAAAACTACTTTCCCCTGTTTTTAATGTTGCAGTGTTGTGCATTTTCATTTTTTTGTGAAATTCTACATGTTAGCACGGGAGAGGAATGTTAGAGATGATCCCTGATAGCACCAGGGGTCTCCATGGAGTCGTGCAAGGCTGAAAGTGTGACGTCCTGGGGTTTGTCATGAGGAGATCTTGGACTGGGTGTGGAGAAGCAAACGAGAAGTATTTTTGTGTTGTGTGTGTTTCACTGATTTGTTTGTTTAAGAGAAAGCTTCCAGATGGCAAAGGAAGGCAAATTGAGATTTCTTCTTTTAATACTAAGAAAGTTTTATTGTCTAAATTTTTAGCTATTTGTGTTTTACCCTTCTATTCTCCTGAAACCAAATTCAAACGCGCACAGATCTTTTGGGGCCTTTTCATCCTTCTTGGGTTTCTTTTTTTTTTCCCTCCCTGCGCATTAATATTTTTTTGCAATCAGTGTCGTCTAGCTGTCTCCTCAAACCTCTGATTCATGTGGTTGCTTCTGTTTTTGACCACAAGCACTTCCTGCAGGAGCATTCCTGGGCCGGGCCATCTCCCTCTCCTCGCCCGTGGTTCGGGGCTGGTTGGGGCTCAGGATTCCTCAGAGTCTGCACTTCTTCTCAGGACACAGCTCCAAGTATTCCACGGCTGGCTTGGCCTCTCTGTGTGAGCCAGAACAGCCCCTGGTTGTTCAGTAATAATGTCATTTTATCTGTCAGGCAGTTATTGCTTCCTTATGAGGAATTTGCATGTATGGAATACACAAGCACAGGATTCATACTCCAGTGCCAGCAGTCCCGAAAGCCTCAGATTCGTTCTGCACTGAAAATACAGAGTTCAGTATTTCAGCAGGAGGATGGAGCTTTTCTGTGGGGCTCGGCTTTGATGAAATGTAATTTTTTACCCCCACTTTGCAGCCGGAGGTTGTCTCAGGTGACTGAAGTGGAAGGAAATGAATTTGAGTTACAGGAGGACAAAGCTCAGCCCTTGGGCGCTCAGGATTAGAAATGTGTTAGGAATATATTCACTCCTCCTTTCCTAATAACAACGAACCTCTCCCAGCCATTTGTACACCCGTGGAAGATCATTTTAACTGGGTAAAAGACAGAATGTGTTTGGTTTATCATTTGGTCTATTTGTGTTTATACAGTCAGGAGAAAAGCGAGGGATTTGTACAACACTAAAGCGTTTCTCTGCAATAGGGGTAGAAAGTTGGGCATTAACAGCATCTTTCCCAAACCTGGGTGATTTCCTTGTGGAATTAGCTGCACTAATTAATACCTGTAAATAACCTGTGCCATCGCCTGGTGTGCTGGAGGTGTTTGTGATCATGAGGAACTATTTTACTACATTTCCTTCCACTGGGGAAATTCCCTGCCATGGGATGGGTTCTACCCCACCACAGTGACCAGAGCAATGGAATGGGATGGGAGAGAAGCACAAAGAGCTGAGCAGGCACTGCAGGGCCCTTTCCAAGGCACGGATTTGGGTGGGATCCAGATAAACCAAATCCTCACCCTTTGTCCACTGAAATTCACATATTTCCTAGAAGTAATGTCCTTTTTAGGCTCTGAGCTACTTCCAAGGCAATAACAGAGGGAAAACTGTTGAGTGAAGAATTACTGTCATTGTTCCAAGTCAGTATTATTAAATAATGTATTCTGTATTACAGTATTTTATATTTTATATAATATTGCTGTAATTAAGTGGTAAGATTATCCTCCCTACGCTGCTTTTCACAGTCCAAGTGTTTGAAGATGGGCGAGTTTACTCAGCTAAAGTAATCAACTTTACTAGTCCTTCAAAAAGGAAAAGAAATTGGAGTTTACTCCCCAGATAAACTTTATAATCCTGAGAAATAGGAGGTAAAGGAGCAGGTAAAAAACTGGTGAACAAATGAGCTCTTTTTTCCCCCAGTATCTGTTCAGTACGAGCAACTGCACAGTGAAAAATAATTATCCTGGAAGATATTTAAGATATTGCTAGGTAAAGGAAAAAGGAATTATATATGATATATAAATCCTTATGTGCGTTCTTGTTTTAAAGATATAAATATACAAATATATAAATCTATAAATAGATAAATGTACATATATATAAATATATAAATATACAAATAGATAACTAGATAAATAGATAAATATATAAATACATAAATATATTTTTAAACAAATATATATAGGCATATTGAGGAAGAATCTGTGTTTCAGTTGTGCCTCCAGTTCACTTCAGGTGTTTTACAGGCTACACCATAGCTCTGTGAGGAGAAATGTGATCTCCATCTCGTCTAAGCAATCTTCCTCCCAAGAACTCAGGGAAGTTTAGTTCCTACCTCACAAGTTTATAACCAGAATCAGCTTTGCTACAAAAACCTTGAAACCAGACTTCAAAAACCATATTGATGGGAAAAGATGTAAGCTGCTAAAAAGTTATGATCATAACTCACGAAGCTCTGTTTTTCTCTTATATTTTATAGCCTCAGTTTAGCCCTTTTATTTAATTACCCAAAACACAAGGAGCAGTTTTTGAGCCCTTCTCCCCTCCTGTCCCTTTAATGTCTGACACTTCACTCAAGCTGTGGTGAGATGTTCCTGCCCTCCCAGGGACGAGGAATAAACAGCACAAGGAGAGGGACCCAAATAAAAGTGTGACTGTTACCTAGTTGGACTGAGGATGGCATCCTAAATAGAGAGAAAAAGCATCCCCAAAGTGTTTTCCTGAACTACCACATCAGTCAGAGGGTGCAGTAGGAAATTGGATGGAAATGGACACAGAATATGGATGTGCATCATTTTGAAGGCCCTTACCCAGTGAACTCCTCTGTGTAAAAATCTATCCTTTCACCAAAACAAAAGCACTTTCCTGCACAACATGCAGCTGTTTCTGCTGTAAGATTAATTCAAATTATCTATCTATCTATCTATCTATCTATCTATCTATCTATCTATCTATCTATCTATCTCTATTATCTATCTATCTATCTCTCTCTCTATCAATCATCTCTCTATCCATCTCTCTATCTATCTATCTATCCATCTATCCATCTATCCATCTATCTCTCTATCTCTCTATCTATCATCTATCAGAACTTGTTTTCTTCTTTGGGATGCAGGAGCTTAAAACGTAAATGTCTCCAATTCCTAGGAGATCACACCTAGAATTTTGGAAAAAGGAAAATCCCACAGTGACAGCTGCTGGAGCCCCAACCACAGAGAGCTTGAGTGTGCACAAACTCAGTTCAAAAACTCCTCTTGTCCAAAAGTGATGGGTTTTGGGGGCTGGGGGAGAAGAGGGCTTTTCTTTCCTCAGAAGTGCACACGTAGACTCTTCTTTTTCCTCAAAAAGAGCTATTGAAAGAGGATTTTGCCTCATCACAACACTTTTGTGAGCTCCAACACTTTTATCTATCTAAAGAAAGGAAATCCCACTGCTCCAGACATGACAATAATTTCCCCTTTCCTGCACTGCAGCAGTTCTGACCCCAGGCCACCCAAACGTGGCTGGGACAGGACACTTAGGTGTCTTGGGCTTGCAGACTGAAGGAATTTGTCAAAAGAACAGGCAGGAGAGTCCCCATGGAGGGTTTGGAGCTGTTAAAGTCATGTGTCCACATCCAGTGGTTTAGAAGAATAGAATAGAATTTAGAATAATAGAATAACAGAATAATAGAATAACAGAATAATAGAATAGAATTTAGAATAATAGAATAGAATTTAGAATATTAGGATAATAATAAAGCAGGAAAGAGCTGCGCTGGCCCTGGGCTCTGCAGGCCAGGTGGCAATGACTTCCAGGTGAGGTTTTTTTCCTTTTTTCTGCCTGCTTGGCTGGCTGTAGCAAAACAGAAATCCATTCTCAGCTCACGTGTGGCAATCCTGACACCTTTACACCACCTGATAAAGATGTTTCTGTCTGTTTTTTAGGATCTCCTCATTTAACTGACTGTATCACTGCCTAAATTCACTATTTTATACATCCTAATTTATTTTGCAGTCACTTAAGGGAAGCTTCCAGAACTGCTGCATTTACTCATCAGTGGTGTAACACTGATTATTTTCATTTGACTATTGGGATAAACCACTGAGAAATCCCCCAGTGCAGTGTTGGTGGTGCCACAGGTTTGGTTCCAGCCAGAACAAAACTCAGCCAAGGGTTTTCCATTAATAAATTTTCTCAACTAAAGAATAGGTGATTTCCTTCAAGGAGTTATCATGGGCTTGAGAAAGAAGGGGTTTTATTAACACCCTGTCACTACAATGCTAAAATTTGTGTTCTGTGAGAGAAGAATGGGGAAAAGTGTGGTAATGAGATTTTCAGCAGTGCCCATCTTCAGTTTGGGCAGGGAATGAATTCAGGGGGTTCAGCAGGAGACCAGAGATGAAGCTGGAAATCCCAGAAGAGGACTGGAAATCCTTCCTGCCCTCACCAGAGCTGCTCCAGGGGGAATGTCCCTGAGCAGCCTGGCCAGCAAACACCACTGTGGCTCAGATTTGCCCCCAGCTGAAGCCAGGCACCTGCACCTGGCCAAGAATTTAAATGTGAACAACCAGAAAGCAAAATAACTTCAAGTGTGTGAGCAGAACCCCATCTGCTGAAGACACCTAAGGTCAGTTTATGGTAAAATAATGCAAGGAGGCCAAGAAAAACTCTGGAGAGATGGTGTGAGCACATGATTTCATTGAGCTTCTTTGTGCCTGGAGGCCTTAGAGACTGAACCCAGCACATTGTGGTCCACTCTTGGTCTCTTGGAGGAGAAAAATGGCAAAAAACGCTATCAGAGCTGCCCAAGAGCACAGTGAGGAGCACTCAGGTTTCAGGAGCACACAGCCATGACAAAAAATATCCTTTAGATAGGGATTAGACATCTGAGACACTTAAATTTTCTTGCAGAGGGGGACCAGAGTCAGCAGGCAAGGAGAGAGAATGATCAGCCTCAAAAAAGACAAGGAATCTCCATAGAGCTTGTCACAACCACCAAAATTAATGAACCCCCTCAAAGCAGCACTGCACAGGACAGAAAAGAGATCTTGGATAGAATTCTGAATTAAACATGCTGATTTTACATTGCCCACAAAACCTTTAAAGTGTACAAGAGGTCGTAAGGATCTTCCTCCCTAATTTGGAGCAGCTGTCCCATCTGTAGAGCATCACCACTCCTCCTCTCCCTGCCCTTTTTTAAACTACTCCATTGCTCAGTTGTGCCAGAGGTTTACTCTCCACGTTTGCTTCTGGCAAAGCTTTGATTCTCACCAACAAAAGTGCAAATAAACTCACCTAAATATTCATGCACATGGAAAATATTGTAATTTCTCAGAATACATAAGAGAAGAAGAAAGAAGCATTGGGAACACGGGTTGTAACTCTGACTGAAGCTCCCAGGTATCACTAATGCTGCCCAAAGGAGGCAAAAGTTATGGAGTGATTGGCAAAAATAATGTGTGAAAAGAAGTGATTTAATAGCCAATGTGCATCTTTGCATACATGCTGATATTTTTAAAGCAGATTATTTCAGAGATAATCTTGGGGAGAATTCAGGTTTTGTTTTCTTTGAATTTCAGTATTTGGTTTGCACAGGTTGGCTCCCAGCAGGAGTGGCAGGGGTGCTGGGGCAGTCGTTTGAAATCTCTGGGAATGTCTGTGTGCATTCCATGCATCCCTGGGAGCAGGGACCTCTTCTGCCACGAGCAGCCAGCCCTGCCAGTGCCACCAGGGTGATGTTGGGGCTCAATAAATCGCCTTTAACCTGTTTGAGACCTCTCCAAAGCAAGTCCCTGCACAGGAAATATTCTGGTTTTTTCTGCCCATGCCACACTCTCATGAAAATGCCAGTATTTTTTGCCCTGTTCCCACTTGTCATTGCCTTCATTTTTCTCTACTCTGAGCCCAAAAGAAAGGCTCTGCTCGTGCTGTAACTCCATTTCATGTCTTTTGAGGTGGTCTGTATTGCATAAAAAAGGCTGGCTGAACCACCGTTTCTGAAATCATGAGGAAGAAAAATTGAGCTTTCTGGACTATTTGAGCAGAAGTGTTTTGGATCTGGAAACAGAGAGCTTGTTGGAGAATTTAACTGTAGCAGGATTTTCCCTTTATTCTATGGAGAATGTATAAAAAGGTATTTCCAAGCCTTGGTGCTGCTTCCAGTCGCACGAGAAGATAAGGGTGGTGAGATAACAACCCTATCTGTAACTGAGAAATCAAAGCCTTGCAGTGAAGTTCGTGACTTGAACTAAAACTCCACAGGAACTTTTGAAGGCTGAAAACCACACGAACACCCTCAAAGCTGATAAAGGAGATACCAAGGATTTCCTGATTACTGTTTGACATGGATATTGATTTGCACTGAGTTATTTCCCAGTGTAAATGCTTTGCAGAATTTGGTTTCTCTGGAGGGTCTCGTTAGCACAGAACTGCCCCAGTCTGCATCCAAACTGCATTTTCGGGCTTTCAGGGTGTGCAGGGCCTGTATTTAAGCTCATTAGAACTCTCAGGTAGGTCAGGATTTTGTTTTTGGCTCAGGATGCAAAAATTCCTGGTGTTGAAGGCAGTAGCTGATGGGGTTTGGCTTCCTTGTTAAACCAGAGGATTACGTGCTTTTATTCTTCCTTAATTAGAAGAATACATTCAATTTGTGACAGCGAGGGTTTAGAATCTCCTTTTTATAAACTTTCAAATAGAAGAGGTGAGTGTATTTTTAACAGAAGTGTGGGGTTCTTTCAACTTAAACCCCACCTAAAACCTGCCCTGATTTCCTAACGTTGTTTAAGGCCAGTTTTATTTTCCTGCCCTGTTTTCACAGCTGCTCCTCGTGTTCCCAGAACCATTTCTCTCTGCTCCTCAAGCCTCAGACACCACATCATTTGACTGCTAATCCACATCTGCCTAATTCCAGCTGAAGAATAACACCCTCTTTATGCTCCAAAGCCTGCAGAACAACATCCAGGATGTTCTTGAGGGTTTCCAGGCACGGGGACGTGGCCCTTCCTTGGGAGGAAGGAACCCCACATTGCTGAGATAATTTTTAATGAGAAAGTTTGGGATTAAAGTTGGCCCATTAATAGGATTAAGCGTTTGGCAGTCTTTCATGCTCTCGGGTTTATATTATTTAATCTCTGTTTCTAAGCTTGAGTTTTGTTCTCCCCTCAGTGTGTGGAGAGTGTTGTTTTGGAAGAGATGGGGTTTGGTTTCCCGGAATTACAGCAAATGCTTTTAAATAAAAGTAACTCAGCTTTTCAGTTTTCTTCCCCTGAATTTAGAGCACACTCAGCAACAAGTTGGGGTTACTGAGTTACTTCTAAGTCAGGCAACCAGCACAATTCTCCTGAAATTTCATTTTACTACACAACAGCCAGCTCTGGGTTGGTTGGTTGTTTTTTTCTTTTCACTAAAGCTAAATTATGTTACAATTTTTAGCTCTGTTCTAATGGACAGGAATGTGGTGCTCAGCGGGTTTGGCTCCTTAAAATCCCATCCTGTTGTTGAGCTTTTTGATGCCACCTCATTTTGCAGCCACGACTTTGAAGCGCTGGGAACACTGCCACGAAAATCCAGCGAGAAAGGGAAGGAGAGCGGCTGGGTTTGCCCAGACTGAGCCCCATTTCCCTGCTGAAATGGCAGAATTCTGAGCATCCCTCGTCTGCAGAATGTTGGAAATAATTTCTTAGAGTTGCACGAGACGGGCAGTGTGATTCAAGCCTTGAATTCAGCACTGAAAATGAGTTAGGAAACGAATTCTACGTGGATTTTTTAAGTTCTCAAAGTGTTTGCTCCCATCCTAAACCCTCAAGTAGGGTTATTTGTGGGTCTTATTCAGGTCTTATTCTTCCTATTCCCAAACAGGAAATTCAGGCTCACTCCCAGGAAGCTGTTTCACTAATATTTTAGTGGAATTTATTCTCACTATTCAGCTGCAGAAGGAAGGACTCACTGCTCTTCCTACAGCAGCATCCCAGGAATTCATTGAGTGGGAATATCGAGGTGCTTCACTGGACACTCAGGTACAAATAAACAGAATTGTCATCAGGGAGTGACCCCACAGCATTCCTGCAGCCAGAGCAGCCGGGTTTTTCAGGGTTTTTTGCATTTTTTAAAGCATTTAGAAGTTTCAGGCTGTTCAAGCAATTTACATGTACTGCAATCATTCCTGGATTGCCATCCGTGGGCATTTTTATCAGTGATGGGCCTTTGCAGGGTGCCAGGTATTTTTTCTTCTCTCTAAATGCACCAGCAGCTACTTTAAACTAAAAAACTTCTTAGAATCCATGTTGTAAATTTTAAAAAAATATTTTATTTGAAAGTGTTATTAATATGTATAAAATTATGCATAAAATAAGAAAAATTAATTTATATTTCTTTTATACTTAGAGAAGTAAAGAAATCTGTTCTCTTCTCTGTAACTGAGTTTGACAGGGCACTGTACAGCCAAGATGGGTCGAAATGTCTATTTCTCAATAATTTTTGTTAATGAACTTATCATTTGTCATCTGACAAAATGTGGACGGGGGGAAGAGTGGTTGTTAATGGTTCCCACCTCCCACCAGTGTTTCCTGAGCCCTGGTGGGACACACAGGGCTGGAATTCTGCTTTCCTCAGCCCCTTGCTGAGGGAAAGGCTGAGCCTTGCCTCATTTTCAGCACCCTCTGCATCAACCTACCAGCATCAGTTTTGAGATTAGGATAATTTCAGCTTGTTTTAGGATTCACTGCTTGTGAATCCACTGCTGGAGATGTCACTGGAAGCATTCTCCCCCAGTGCTGCCTCCCCACAAAAATCCCTGCAGGA
>VYXC01009182.1:101349-114621 GCA_013397175.1 Platysteira castanea | reverse complement strand
CTCCTCTCCTCTCCCACACCCACAAAGGACACGGCATCACAGAAGAACTTTATGCCTTAAAACCCAGCAAACTTTATGAGGCTCCCAGAGAAAAGTCAACATTCCCCCACAATTGCTACTGACCCTCGTAATTAACTTAATGGAAAAATGGAGAGAAAGCTCTCACTGCTGCCTGATGTACTTTTAATACATTGCAGATGTTCCTGTGATTTTACTGACTGGAAACACTTTATAACTTGTATCCGTAGCCTATTCCCAGCACGGCACTCAGCTTTCACCAAAGCAGTAATCTTCTCAGCCCTGGTAGCAGCCCTGAGGTCTGAGGAGAAAAAAACACCTTACATGGATATTTTCTTCCTTAGAGATTGAACAGAAGAAGGTGAACTGACACAGAGTGTTTAGATTTTATCAGTAAATAGCAAAGAGTGAAAACTGGAGGGGAACCCAAAATCCAGCTCCAAAACACATCTGAAATCACTTCAGAGGTGTTAGAAACATAAATATGTTGCTTTTCAAGTGTTGGGACACAACCCTGCGGTGGGGTGGGTTTGAAAGGAGAAGCTGAAGCTTCTGGACATTTCCATTTGGAGCCCCAGTGTGGGACAGGTATTCAGTGCCTCTGTAGCTGGCACCAGCTCATTTCTGACACTGCCCCTTCACCAGAGCAGGCTTTAAAAAAATATCCTAAATAAATAAATGGGGAACAGCAATTCCACAGCTCTGTCATTCTTTGCACCTCCAGCAAAGCACTGCTGAGAATGCTCTCATCTTCACCCCTCACGGTTCAGATGTTCTGTGATCTGAAAAAAGGAAAAAGGGGTCAGTGGTGCTGCTGCACTCGTGTGAAAAGCAGAATCATTTGCTAGTGAGAATGTGAAGCCGCTGGCTGTGTTTGTAATGTTTTCCCCCTTTCAGGAGAACTTCCATATCCGGGAACTGGAAGACAAACACGGGCTCTGCCATGCTGGAACAAATTGCTATGTCAGATAAGTAAGTCCAGTCTCGTGTGAAAGGTAATTTAAAAAAAAAAAAGGAAAAAATGAATGGCGTTTTGTTTTAAATGAATTTTTAAGGAATCCCATTGTTGGTACACAGTAAGTGCATGTTGTGTGTTCACTGGGGGAAAAGGAATCTCAGCTGGGGGAAGGAGCAGAGCCAGGAGTGCCTCGTGGCTTGTCCCAGAGTTTTCTACCCACGGCCAGGAGCCCTGCGTGTTACGTGAGCCCTTGGGTCCCTAAATCCACATCTGCACCTGGAAAACTAGTGGAACTCCCCTCAGAAAATTTAATTTCACACATTCAACACGTCAGTGATTTCTCCTGGTTCGTTTGCCCTCTCTTGCCCACCAGTTCTTTCCCCATGCACGGTTTTGAGCTTTTCTCTCCTACATCCTGCAGCATAACCAAGCAACCCAGTCCTCACTTTGCCCATTCAAATCCCATTTCTCTTTTCCACTTTCAATCCCCAATTCCTTACTTTTCATTTTATAAATTTCCACTGAACTGCACTGTGAGGCTTTCCCCCCATTGCTGGGATACACTGAAGCTTTCTTTCCCTTGTGCCATCACTCCAGCCCTGTATTTTGGTTTATTGTGCTTTTCCTTGTCTTTCCCATTCTCATCCTGGATAATTCTTGCAGTCCAGTTGAAAGCAGCACCTCTTTGAAGCTCAGAACTCTTTTCTCAACGCTCCCCACTTGCTCCACAACACACGAACCCCTTTTCCCCGCAGAACAAAATCTGGGAGGCTTTTGGATGGCTATGAATTTTCTGTTGTTCAGCTTCTCCAGGGGCTGCCACCTGTGGAAGCTGAAATAAAGTCTGTGCAGTGAAAGTGTAATTTAAAAGGTGTTTTAAAGTTCAACAGTAGTCTTGTTTTGGGAGTTTGTTGGTTTGGGGTTTTTGTTTTTAAAGCCTGGAACCTACAACTTGGCCCCTCTTAGGAGCTGAGGGAGACACAGGAACTGAACCATTGCCTGCCCTGGGAAGGTGAAAACAAGACGGGAATTCCAGCTCGCTGCTGCCCAAGCCCTGTCTAGACTGTGTCCTCGCTGATCTCCCCTCTGGGGATGGACTGCAGCCACAGCATTTTCTCTTTCTCACTCCCTCCCACCTCCCTCTAGAAAGCGAGGTTACGTCTGCCCAGGGAGGGAGAGGCAGGAGTGAGCTCGGGGGTGTGGAATTCCAGCCCAGGGCTGTGTTGAAGTTTGTGAGCTCCGGTGGAGCCCCGGGGAGAGCGGTGCCAGCAGAGTGGGAAATGCTCCCCTCGCCCCGCTCCTGCTGCAGGCGCTCCCCGAGCATCGCTCCTGCTCCCGCTCTTCAGCCGAAATTAATTACAGCAGAATAGGGGTTTTCCCATTAGAACAGAAAACAAGAATTCCTTTGTGCTGATGAGGCCAAAAGCATGGAGAAGGTGGATGTTTTCCCCAGAGCAAGGGGCGTGTGGCACAGCCCTGCTTTCGGGGGGTTGCTCGCAGCAGAGCAGGGCACGCACGGGGGGAAGAGACTTTTCTGAAGAGCTGGAGCAGCTTCACAAGGCAGCAGCAACAATCAGATCTGCTTCATTCTGCCTTTAGCGCAGCCCATGAATGAGGAGGAAGTGCCCTGAAAGCGCTGCCCGGTGGGCACTGTTGGCTGAATACAAATCCCAGCGCAGAAATTCGGGGGAGGAAGAAGAGCGGGGCAGGGAGGGACGGGGAGAGGCAGAGGAGCAGCGCATTTCAGGGTCCCCTTTCTCCCTGCCCCCCGATTTCCCAGAGCTCCTGCTGCCCCAGGAGACCTGAGAGATGTGCCCACCTCACCTGGCACACCTGGCACACCTGGCACATCTGGCACATCTGGCACATCTGGCACATCTGGCACACCCGGGAACAATCCTGCATCCTTTATTCCCCAGGCTGCTGCTCGCCCTGGCTCTGGGAAAAGAGGAACCCTGAGCTTTTGTCAAACCTGCCCTGCAAGCCTTGGGTTCAAAGCACTCCAGGCTGCTCCGTCCAAGCCCTCTCTTCCCAAATGTATTTTTCCAAATGTTTGTTGGCAGAGGATGGGCTGTTAAATACGCTTTCATAAATCTGATTGATGTTGCAGTATTTTAAGGAAGATTTCCTCATTTTTGTTTTCGTTTCGAGTCCAGATATTTTCTGTTCAAGGCAAGTTTTGTTGTCCCCGTGACTTTCTAAGAGGCACAATATTTTACAGCAAAAAAAAAAAAGTTATTTATAAGCAAGTGCATGCAAAAAGTCCAGTCAGTCAGTGCATCTACAGATGTTGAAATTGTCAGGCATCCAAAAAGCCCTCTTATATTGGACAAAAAACACATTTCTCACAGGAAAAAAAAAATTATTTTCATTGCTAAGATATTACCATCAGGATCTTTTCAAGCAGTCGTATCACTTTCTTTGTATTCTGCTTAAAAGAAAAACTTTTCCACTGGAACAGATCTGATATAAGAAAATAGAAAGAATGTGACTTAATAAGTTTATTGGAAAGGATGCTCTTACTGGAGATATTTATACATGAATCAGACCCTCAGCCCAGCAATGAATTTCCTCTGATCCCACAATGAAATCAAATGCTTTGTTTATTACAGCAGGGGGGTTTTTTCAGTGGAAAAGACTATGAGGTGGCAAATCCATCATCAAGGCTCCAGGGCTGGAGCAGGAGAGGGGCTGGAAGAGGAAATAGCTCAGCTTTGGACTCATGCGTGAGCCAAGGAAGGAGGAAAATTCATGATAAATGAATGCGTTAAAAATGGGGGTGTTTTTTAGCAAATCACATCCTTCTTTGGTGTCACTGTGACATCACCCTGCATCATTTCCGGATCATTTCCCCCTGCCTGGAGCCTGGCCCAGCTCTGCTGAGCATTCCTGAAGATTTGGGTGTGCTGGGGCTCAGGCCTGGCCTTGGGGCTCCCCGAGCTCCGTGCTGGTGTCACTGCAGCTCTGCACTCGGTTATGGGNATTTTCTTTCCGTTTTGTATTTCTTCCCTCAATGTGGGCAGCTTTCTCCAAGGACACGGATCAAACACAGAGTTCTGTGCTTTCGTCTCGAGTTCAGAAACTGCCTGGCAGGGCTCCAGACCCCCCTGGACAGTCAGAGGGACACTCTGGGCTGCCACACTCGGTCACAGGAACTGCCACCCTCTGCTTCCAGTGAATCCCTCCTCACCCCCTTGTTGCTCAGATAATCTCCCTATTTTAGACAAAGAAAGGAAAATAAATCCTATTGCTGCTTGTAGAACGGGCCAAGCGTCCCTCCTCAGTCTGTCTCTTACCATGAGTAAGAGTAATAAGTAATTCTTACTACAGAATAAACTGTAGGAAACAGCCTTTTTAGGAGCTCTGGGATTCCTCAGAATTATTTAAAACCCAGTTGAGTTTTGCTGTAGTTGTCTATAACCCAACATGAGGAACACAATCCCTGTCTGCATGCTCCATGACCCACACAATGCCGTATTTTTAATTCTCCTGGACCACCTCAGGGGCTGTCCTGGCTGGATTTCTCCCTTGGTTCAGTTCTGTGGGAATAAAACCAGCCCAGCTCCCTTAGAACACATCTGGGGCTGTGATTTAGGATGGAGCCTCTCACTCCTTTTCCTGATAACAGGAACCAAACCCACCCAACGCAGTGAAAATTCAGAATTTAGAACTGATTTAGAATATTTAGAATAGACTATTTAGAATAGACTATTTAGAATAGACTATTTAGAATAGTCACATTCAATATTAGGTGAGCCTGTGGAAGAACCAGAGCCTGATGAGATACTCACAGAGAAAATTCTTTTTGTGAAACAGGTACAAGCTTTGGGTCGACACCTGTTCTGAAATATTTGGTGGCCTGGACATCTGTGCTGTTAAAGCTGTGCACGGGAAGGATGGAAAAGATTATATTTTCGAGGTAAGCACTCCCACTTTTTCTTTCCAATATATGCTTTCACATATTACAAGCACCCAAGGAAAGAACCTTTCTGGGAGCTGGGCACTGGCTTATTTGTGTTTCAGGCAAGGCTGTGCACTTTTGGGCACGGTTTAAATCATGACACAAAGCCACAGCTCCAAATTAGTGGCAGCACTTGCTGGAAAACGTCACCCTGGAGATGGGAATGTCTTTGGGTGCTGGAGGAAATGTACACAAAGTGCAAAACAAAGCCAAATGTGGACAGCACGTTCTCCCAACCCCTTGGTTTCTTTCCTGAGCAGGCTCACCAGCTTTTCCTGGAAGGTTTATAGATAGCACTACCCCCAGGGAACCCCAGCAAAATTATACCTTGCCGTGGAAAGGGAGATTAAGGATGAAGTGGAAACAACTCGACTGTTTTTTCCAGCCTAAATGTTGCCCCGAAGATCTGAACCCTTACCAATCAGAAGTTTCTGCTGCGGGTGATTTTGAGAAGTTGAAGTTTTTCTTTACTTTGAGCTTATTATGGGGAAATATCACTTTGTGTGGCCGTAAAACAAATTATCATCAGTTCTTATCACACAATTTCTTCAGCATCTTCCGTGTCCCTAGGATTTTATTCAGGAGGTGGGCAAGGATCTCCAGAATCCCCTCCACTCCAAAAGAAGATAAAGCAAAAGGAGAGAGTTTTTTTAAAACTTTAAAAAATGGGCACTGCAAATTCTGTACTGGACCAAGAGACTGCCTCACTTCCTGCTTCTGAACAAACCCCCTGATTTTCCACGCCTCAGTCTCACTCCCTAAACCCCAGAATTCTAAGCAGCATCCATCAGGAGCTGGGTCCACAGAGCATTTTAATCAGAGTAGATGCTGCAATTAAAAAAATAAACGAGTGGATGGCAGCGTGCTCCTTCCTGCTGTTGTAGGGAATCAGCTGAATTGTTTGGGAGACGGGGATGCTCGTCAGCAGGGATATTCAGAGCCTGTAAAAGACACTGAAATGTGGGGCTGCTTGCAAAGTTCACACCCAGCAGAACATCTGTGGAACTTGTGCTGGTTTGGTGCTGAAGAGCCAGCTCACATCAGCAGCTTTACACTGCAATTTTAGCAGAGCTGGACTGCAGGGAGGGCTGGGAAACTGCCCCGAGACAGGGAGGATTTTCTCCTTTTGTGTCCTTTCAGCGTGGGAAAATGAATGTTATTAAAGCTGGCACTCGAGGGGGCTGAGAGGGACCCTCGGCCCGGAAATTCGGAGCTGCAGGTCCACGCTGGGAGCTGTGCCCTGGTGTTTTCATGGGGGCCACACCTACAGAAAAACTGAGTGTTGGGGTACCACTGGCACCTCAGTCCCACAGAGATCACCCGAGCACCACACACGGACTCTGGAATGGATGAAATCGTGTTTGCAGAGCTGTTCTTCCCCATTTTCCCTTGGAGCACTCCGCCGGTGTCACCTCCAAGAGGAGGACACAAGTGTGTCACCCACCCTCGGAGGGAATGGGAATTAGGGGGCAACTCTGCTGAGGTATCCCTCAGATACCCAAACCAGTTTTGGTGGAGACAGGAAGGACAAAATATTGAAGTGATAGCATTATTCAAGCACAAAAATTGTGTTTTTCTGTGAAGCTTTGGGCTCTTTGAGGTTTTTAAGGCGGGAGATGTAAGAGGTAACTTTTTAACAGAACAGGTTTTCTAAATGTGCTTCCCTGGAAAAAGCTGCCTTCTCCAGAGGAACACAGAGGCTTTTCCTGCCCATCACTGCCCTGCTCCCAGGAACTGCCTCCAAACTCCTCCCAGGGAGGAACGAGCTAATTAAAGGATGGCCTGTCAGGTTGATCAGGATGAGGGCCAAGTTATGGCTCTGTGGAACAGCCTTGTGTCTTCATTCAGAGTCTGTTCTTCCTCCCTCGCCAGGAATTCTCAGCTGCCATGCATCAAACAAGTTGCAGAAACAGGATTTTTATTAACACATCACTGCAACGTGTGGTTATTTAATTGCCTCCCCTCTTCTTCCTCATAAAACGTCAAATTAAGGTCCATTAAACTTTTAACTTCTTAAATATAAAGGCTTTTTTCCCTTTCTAAATTAACACTTCCGAGGGTTCAATACCAGGAGGAACAGGGCATTGTTTAAATTTCTGAGCCCACTGGATTTTATCTTTCCTGTTTCATTCTTGGAAAACCAAAGCTCAGGGAAACTAAAGAAAAGCTCAGAGCGTGGTGATGAGAGCAGTGAGAGAGAACAAATGCAAGGGAATCCTTCACAGCAGCCTCCCAGAAGTCTCCCAAATTTTGCTCCAGATTAAATGGGCTGCTGCAGGTGTCTTATTCCCAGTTGCTCCGTTTTGCTCTGAGCTAAATTAAAATTAGCTCCCAAGTGGGGTTTTTTTTTTTTTTTGACTTAGAAAGATGCAAAGTGGATTTCATGAAGAAAACTTTCAGGCACTGAAAATCAGTGCAAGAAATGAGGAAAGTGTTCGTGCACAGCCATATGTAAAGTTCTGTTCTTGGCCTCAAATTCTTCCTGCCAAGTGCTCAGAAGCTCAGCTACTCCTCCTGCCTTCCCATCCAGGACAGGATATCCCCTGCTCAGGCCAGGGAGGGAGCTGGATCCAGCTGTAGGAGCTGATAAACTCAGAGATCTCTCATGTTTCTGGTCTGGAACATTGCTCTCTTCACACTCCAAAGGGGATGGTTTTGCCCAGTTCTCACCCTCCCAAGCACAGACCTTCACAATCACCCTGACTTAATTTCCCTTTCTCTGTACTTACCACTTCTCCCACCTTCTCCTGGAATTCCTGGGTGTTTCCCTCAGGAGATCCACGTGTCCTGCCAGCCTCCCTGGGCACTGCTGACTGATGGTCCTCACCTTCCTCCTGCATTTCAGCATCCCAGGTTACACCTCCTCCTCCTCCTCCTCCCACTGCACCCACAGCTCCTCACCTCTGCCCTTCCTTTCACCTCCCCAGCTCGGCCTCTCCCAGCACCATTCGGGCTGGGTCTTCCCAAAGCTCTGCCCAGTTCATCCCAGTCCTCGGGGGTGAATTTGGGATGCAGCAGAGCTGGGTGTGAGCTGTGGCAGTGGGAATTTCTGCCTCAGACACGATGAGCCCTTTGCAGTTATTGATATCTTATCATTGCTCTGGCTCCTGTATAAATCCCATCCCATTTCCCTTCCCAATCATCAGAGTTAAACAGAATTTCCCTTCTTTTTCTCGCCAGTCTCAGCCTTGCAGCCCAAATTTTAGCTGTTTATCTTTTCCATGAATATATACAGTCAGTCCCTGGGTGATAAGAGAAACTCAGCCCAAAGAATTGGCTACTGAAATGAAAATACATCGATGTAGAAATGCGAGTTCACAGGGATATGAATTAAGTGACTGTAATTCACAGGGACCCCTGTTTTTACTGGCATCTGCAAAAGTAACGCATTTGATTTTATAAATTACAGATGTCCTTTTTTTCCCTGTGAAATCCTCTTAGTGGGAAACTCCAATATTTTAAATAGCTGAACTACATGCTGAACTAAAAACTGGCCAGGTTTAAATGGGATTTTAAATCTAGCACAGGCTGTAAATAGATTATTTATAAACAGGGAGCTTCGTGTATGTTTAAACTTTGTCAAGTCTTCCAAAGTGGGGGGGAAATGCCAGCCTGACATTCCTGCAGTCACTTACAGGATTTAAAAGCTGTCGGTGTTGCCCAAAATATTCTTAAGATACATTTATACGAAATGCACTGATTTCTGCTGGTTGTCTTTAGCTCTTGTGCTGGGAATGAGAACAGGCTGCATTCTCTGGAAGGAAAGGAAAACACACAGAACCCACCAAGTAAAGAACCCACCTGGATCTCAGCTGCCCTGCCAGGCTGTGGCAGAGGAGCTCTGTTGCCACCTCTTTGGCCATCAGGATTTGTGCCAGTGTGGCAACAAACCAAAGGGTTTTAACAACATCAAAACCCATCCAAGTGATAAGAGATTGATAAGGGGAAATGGCTCTGGGTTTTGAGGCCAAATCTGTTTTAATCTGCTGTGTCTGGGAAGACACAATAAGACGCTCTCACACCTGCCAGGTTCAGCAGAAAGGAGGGGAAAGACTCTTTATTATTGACATATCTCACATTCTTATACAATTCCCAACTCCACAAGGGATTGGAGGACATGTCACTTCCTTCTCAATCCCACTGGAGAAGAAAGATGCTCATCAAAGTTCTCTTATCACAAAAGGAATGAAAAACAGAAAATACCGTTAAGTAAACATTGGCTATTATTTACATGAATCTGTGTGAAAAGAATCTGACTCCAAGGTTAAAAACAGAAGGCTTAGCAAAAACCAGGCCAACAATCTGCCTCAATACGTGAGTCTGCCTGAAAATTCTTCATTCAGGGAGAGCAAGAACTGCTCTGCTGGAGTGGCTGTGAAGATCTGACACCTCAAGGCTCCCTGTTTCCACTTTTCCCACAAATTCTGCTAAACACCCTGGCAGCACCTCCCAAAGGAAGCCGATCTGTGAACCTGCAGTTGTAGAAGTACTTAAAAGCAGAAATTCAGCCCAAACCCAATCCCCCAGCCCTTAATCCTGTCTAATCCTTTGGCAGGACCTTATTGGAGGCAATTTATTTCACAGTCATTCCCAGTAATTGTTCTAATGTAGGTGGGTGGTAAACAAAGGGAGGTTTCTTTGCATGCTTGTGAAAGTTTAACTGATGTTGGCTCAGAGGGGGCTTCATCTACACCCTGCAGTGCATATTTCTAAAAGCAGCTTTCATTAAAACAGATTTTTAGAGCCCAGACATCACTCCTGCTCTGAAAATCAGGTGTTTTTCAGTGGACAACCAAACATCCAACGCCCTTCACATCTAAACATTCAATTTTCAGTCATTATTAACTCTTCACACTCCGGGCACTTTGGCTCCCTCCAGGCACGATGCGAGTTCCTCTAGCAAGAAGCAGCTCAGGATACGAGGATGTGGATCTTTAAAGTGTTACTAAAATTTAAAAACTAGCAGTAAGTGAGCAGGAATGAATATTAAAGAGCCACACCACCTGCAAGGCTGTGTTTGGGAAAACACAATAAAGAGGCTCTCACACCTGCCAGGTTCAGCAGGAAAGAGGGAAAAGGCCACTTTATTTACATTTGTCACATCTTATACAATTCCCAACTCCACAAGGGATTGGAGGACATGTCACTTCCTTCTCAATCCCACTGGAGAAGAAAGATGCTCATCAAAGTTCTCTTATCACAAAAGGAATGAAAAACAGAAAATACCGTTAAGTAAACATTGGCCATTATTTACTTGAAGCTGTGTGAGAAAAAATTCTGACTCCGAGGTTAAAAACAAAAGGTTTTAGCAAAAACCAGGGCAACACAAGGCTGCATTTCCCCCCTTCAGAAATGGCAGCTCCTGCTGGTCCAGTACTTTTCTCTCAATGGATTGAAAATATCAGGACGTTCCACTTAAAATTATGATGGTTAAAAAACATGGTAAACTTTAAAGAACCTTTCAGTGTATTCATTAAACATTTCTTCACTGCTGTTGATGTGGCCCTAGAGTGGAAACCCGTCCTTCCCTTCTGAGGAAACATTTGTTCTGGAGTTCAATTATTGCTGCCTTGTTTTCCCCGGGGTTATTTGAAAGCCTTTTGGCTGTGAGGAAGCTCAGAGGAGACCTCCTAGATCTGAAAATCCCGGCACAATCCCTGCCAGCCTTTTGGTTGCCAGCACACAATGCCAGTGGATGTTGCAAATGAACAAACAGAAGAAGAATGGAAATGATTTGGGACTTCAGACTAATCCCGTTATTGGAACAAAGTTGCCTTTGTCACTCAGGAGGGATTTCTGTAGCACTCACCATGGTTTGAAAGCTCAAGGTTAGGTCATATTATTATTTATAGTGCAGCTCCTTCCCAACTGCTGCAAGGTATGATGTTCTTTTAAATCAAAATGTCCCTTTAAACACCCAATCTCGGTGTCGAATTCATAGAAACTCTTGAATATCCAAAAGAAGGAAGGGAAAACTCAGTTCTAGGTTAATAAAGGAGATGTTTTGTGGAGGTTGGGGCATAGAAACTCTTGAATATCCAAAAGAAGGAAGGGAAAACTCAGTTCTAGGTTAATAAAGGAGATGTTTTGTGGAGGTTGGGGCATAGAAACTCTTGAATATCCAAAAGAAGGAAGGGAAAACTCAGTTCTTGGCTAATAAAGGAGATGTTTTTGGGGGGTTGAGGGATTGAGTTTTGCTCCCACTGAATCCCTTCCACTCTGGAGGGATCCACACAACGTGGGTGTGTTCCTGCTCTTCAGGCTGACCCCTGTGCACCCCTCAGAAAACAAAACTCTTCCACCCAGACCTGTGAGAAACACCAGAGTGCAGCTCTGCAGGTGACATGGATGTGCCATGATGTGCATGGAAAAAGACTGCAGCTCCTCAAAAGGGAATTAAATCCTGTTATTTTTTAAGTAGGGATGCCCAGTGTGAATAATAGTTGGGGTTATTGTGTCACGCTTTTATTTCCCCTGAAGCAAACGCAGATGTGGCAGAAGTGATACACTGGAGGAACGACAAATATCCTGGAGAAATAACAAATATTCCAGAGAAATAACAAATATCCTGGAGAAATAACAAATATCCCGGAGAAATAACAAATATCCTGGAGAAATAACAAATATCCCAGAGAAATAACAAATATTCCGGAGAAATAACAAATATCCCGGAGAAATAACAAATATCCCAGAGAAATAACAAATATTCTGGAGAAATAACAAATATCCTGGAGAAATAACAAATATTCTAGAGAAATAACAAATATCCCGGAGAAATAACAAATATCCTGGAGAAATAACAAATATTCCAGAGAAATAACAAATATCCCGGAGAAATAACAAATATCCCAGAGAAATAACAAATATTCTGGAGAAATAACAAATATCCTGGAGAAATAACAAATATTCTGGAGAAATAACAAATATCCTGGAGAAATAACAAATATCCTGGAGAAATAACAAATATCATGGAGAAATAACAAATATTCCAGAGAAATAACAAATATCCCAGAGAAATAACAAATATCCCGGAGAAATAACAAATATCCCGGAGAAATAACAAATATCCCAGAGAAATAACAAATATTCTGGAGAAATAACAAATATCCTGGAGAAATAACAAATATCCCAGAGAAATAACAAGTATCCTGGAGAAGTAGCAAAAGCTTGGGACCCACTGAGGTGGCAGAATTCAGTATTAATTTCATTCATCAGAACAGCTGCAATAAATAACCACAGAGCACTATGAACCTGCCACATTTAGGATGGGAATGTGCCCATTTTTATCTGCCTCTGCCATCCTGCTTTCTTCGTAGAAATTCTCATTTATTCTTTGCAGCCCCACTACTTTTTATAAGAGGTTATCAATAATAACAAGGTGTTATTTAAAATTTTTCATTAATCAATAAAGACCCAGATTTCCCTAGCGAAATCCCAGAAATTGATAGGAAGCTGAAGTTTTATTTTGCATTTCCACGTTGGGATTCAGCTCCCGAGCACGGCGTGAGAAGCAGGCAGGGGAGGAAACCTTCAGCTGAGATGGGAGAACAATTTCTTCAGCTCACTGGACTGCCACTAAAGGACACGAGAAAGAACCACTCTGACACCTGCTAGGCTGAGCAGAAAGAGAAGAAGAAGAAGAAGGTTTATTTTGAAATTCTCATATTTATAAATTTCTCAATTCCACAAGGGATTGGAGGGACATTGTCACCTCCTCTCTCATTCAGTGGACAAAAGAAATGCCCGTGAAACTTTCCCTCAGCTCAATGGAATGAAAAACAAAAAGGACAGTTAAGTAAACGTTGTTTAATATTTACATGAAATCCGTGAGAAAAATTATCTGACTCCAAGGTTATAACAGAAGGACAGGACAGCACTGGACAGCCTGAGAAACCTCATTTTCCTTATCAGCCCAGTGCTTCCCATCCCTGTTCCCAAAATGTGTGCCCGGGTGTGAGCGGAACCTGGATTTTGTGGGAGGTTGGGAGGGGAGGGCACTGCTGAGCTGCAGTTCTGGTGTCTGACTCCTGCTGGAACACACATAATAAAACAAATAACTCCTCCAGCTCTCTTTAGCTGCTGCCAAAACCACTCCTGGCAGCTCAATATCCTGGAGAAATGTGTCTGAGAAAACACAATAAAGATGCTCTCACACCTGCCAGGTTCAGCAGAAAGGAGGGGAAAGACTTTATTATTGACACATCTCACATTCTTATACAATTCCCAACTCCACAAGGGATTGGAGGACATGTCACTTCCTTCTCAATCCCACTGGAGAAAAAAGATGCTCATCAAAGTTCTCTTATCACAAAAGGAATGAAAAACAGAAAATACC
>VYXC01009182.1:62610-94779 GCA_013397175.1 Platysteira castanea | reverse complement strand
TATATATATATATATATACAACATATATCTGTATGTGCTTATTTTAATCAAAAAGGGGTTTTTTAAACTCTTAGTTCTTTTATGGTAGTGAAAATATAAGAACAGCTGTTACTCTTTCAGACCCCAATACAAACACACAGAATTAAGAAAAGCAGCAGAAAATAAACAAGTAGGAGCCTGGGCTCACCACATCCTTGTAAAAGGCTGCACTTGGGGCACCGTTCATGCCAGTAAAATTTATTTATCACAAGTATAAATAAATTGAGGGATTTTTTTCCTACTCTGAGGTTGTTTTGCCCACCTTTGAACAGGGCAGGCTCTGCACGTGAGGCACAGAGGCCACAACCCGAGCAGGACTGGGCTGTAACTGCTGGGTGAGGGATGTTGGTGTGTTTAAAANCTGCAGGGACGGGATTTTACCGCATCCCTCTGCAATGGTTCCTCTTTCCAATGGTTCCTCTTTCCAAGAGTTTCTCTTTCCACTCATTTCTCTTTCCAAGGGTTTCTCTTCCCACTTGTTCCTCTTTCCAATGGATTATCTTTCCAATCATTTCTCTTTCCAATGGATTCTCTTTAAAATTGGTTTCTCTTTCCAGTGGTTTCTCTTTCCAAGGGTTTCTCTTCCCAATGGTTCCTCTTTCCAAGGGTTTCTCTTCCCAATGATTCCTCTTTCCAAGGGTTCCTCTTTCCAGTGGATTTTCTTTCCAATGGTTTCTCTTTCCAAGGGTTCCTCTTTCCAATGGATTCTCTTTCCAATGGTTTCTCTTCCCAGTTGTTCCTCTTTCCAATTGTTCCTCTTTCCAGTGGATTCTCTTTCCAATGATTTCTCTTTCCAGTGGATTCGCTTTCCAATGGTTTCTCTTTCCAATGGTTCCTCTTTCCAATGGATTCTCTTTCCAGTGGATTCTCTTCCCAGTTGTTCCTCTTTCCAATTGTTCCTCTTTCCAATGGATTCTCTTCCCAATGGTTCCTCTTTCCAAGGGCTTCTCTTTCCAATCATTTCTCTTCCCAATGGTTTCTCTTCCCAGTTGTTCCTCTCTCCAGTTGTTCCTCATTCCAAACTCCCCCTGGGGTTCCCCCGAGTGCCCCAGCTTGCCCGTGGGCACACAGGGTGTCTGTGTGGAGACCACCTGAGCCCTTTCTGGAGTTCCCTTGAGCAACCCCTGAGGTTCCCCCCGTCCCCGTGCACCCCACAAGCTCTGGGGGCACTCTGAGAGCTCTCAGAGCCCCCAAAAGCCTCCCTGGCTCATCTCCACCCCTCCCCCTGCCCATAAAAGCCCTTTTGAACCATAGTCCTTGGTAAGATAAATTACATTTCTTATCAAAATACTTACAGGGTGCTTGTGGAGCCTTTCCTAAAGATATTGGGAGAGAATCTCAACCACGGGCATCAAAACTCACAAAGAGCAAGGCAAAATATTGCTGGGGGATGGAAATCACACAGCACGAAATGCAACAGCTTCCCGAGGGGATCCAAGTCAAAAGCCGTCCTGAAAACTCATTTTTGCTGGAGGTGGTGCCTCCTTTACTGCAGTATTTTGGTTTTNTTTTGGGTTTTTTGCATCCCAGCGACACCT
Organism: Platysteira castanea; assembly: GCA_013397175.1. NCBI lineage: Eukaryota > Metazoa > Chordata > Aves > Passeriformes > Platysteira > Platysteira castanea. Next base: position 93,202 of record VYXC01009182.1, on the reverse strand, counting down.
TGTGGACTTTCTCGTGGAATAAATGAGCTGGAGAGTTATCTATTCTTTATTATTACAAGGTTTTACATCGTATTCCACGAGCTGAATCACATTTAAAAAGGTATTTTCTATATATTTTACAAACCTGAAATGCTCCTTACTCGAAAATTTTTCATCATGTTATTGTAATGCATTTTTAAAATTTCTTTTCATTGTATATATGGAATATATTTTAATAGGCTACCTTAATGTGTACATATATAAGTATATATATATATATATATACAACATATATCTGTATGTGCTTATTTTAATCAAAAAGGGGTTTTTTAAACTCTTAGTTCTTTTATGGTAGTGAAAATATAAGAACAGCTGTTACTCTTTCAGACCCCAATACAAACACACAGAATTAAGAAAAGCAGCAGAAAATAAACAAGTAGGAGCCTGGGCTCACCACATCCTTGTAAAAGGCTGCACTTGGGGCACCGTTCATGCCAGTAAAATTTATTTATCACAAGTATAAATAAATTGAGGGATTTTTTTCCTACTCTGAGGTTGTTTTGCCCACCTTTGAACAGGGCAGGCTCTGCACGTGAGGCACAGAGGCCACACCCCGAGCAGGACTGGGCTGTAACTGCTGGGTGAGGGATGTTGGTGTGTTTAAAACAGTCCCCATTTCATGAACAAATTTAATTTATTTATTGATTTATTGACAATTTAATTTATTTATTGATTAACAAATTGAATTGATTTATTGATTTACTTTAAACATTTGAGCTCGACATGCAGGTATTGCAGTGTGTCAAAACCACAGGGTTCACGCAGGAAAATAAACTCTAAAATCTTTAATATTGATAAGGACACAAGATATAAATACTGGAACAGGAATTTTAGTAAGAAAGTGGCTGTGAAGGTGAAAAAAATTGGTTTAAAATCCTCCCTGAGCTCCAGCAGATGGAGTGAGAGCCCAGGGAGGCCCAGATGAGCTGCTCAGATCTGTTTGTTGAGGCCCCAGGTCAATAACTGGGAATAAACCTCTGCAAAAACCCCGGGGTTTTAGCTGTACCCATCCAGTGAGGGTGAATAAAAATGGATTTAATGGGGATCCTGCTTAGCTGGGTCCAGTGTGCCAAGAACAAACCAAGGGTGCCCTCACAGGGCCCTTCAGAAGGGACCTGGTGGCCTTTAGGTTATAGAAGAATGCATTAAAGGTCCAGGCTTATTTGGTCAAAATTTCTACTGGCATCAACAGAAATTTGTCCAAATGAAATAAAGTTTTCTGGGTGTAGCCTCATTTTTTTTTTTTTTTTTAAATTTCTGGGTACTCTAAATTGAATGTTTATCACCAGCAGTGTACCTGGAAAAATAACTGATTTCTGTAGACAATCCAAGCAGACTCAGTAAGAGGAAGATTTGCTCATAAAAGTCCTCACTAGAGCAGAATCCCAAAGGAAAAAGCCCCTGGCAGGGTCAAGCTCCAGGCCCAGGAGGATTTGGGTGACCTCAGTTGTCTGTAGGATGCAGTGCTTCAGCCTTAGTGCTGATTTTGTAACTCAGAAGGGCACAAAGTGCTGGCAAAACTCAAAAATAAAACAAGTCTTATACTTAATAGATACTTTTCCACATTTCTTTTAAACGTAATGACAGTAATATTCTCCTTTGTCTTCATTCACCCAACAAAATGATGCTTTTCTTGACTTTTTCTTGCCTTCTGCCAGATGATCTCCTGATCATCTCACAGCCTGCCAGTGCCCTTGGGAATTCTGACACTCCAGGGTCCCTCCCCTCAGGAGGAAAGAAAATAACTGGATTTTAAAACAATCCTGAGCCCACCACTACAGAGCATCCTCTTGGTCTCACAGGCATTTTTTTGGAAACTGCAAAAATTGTCCTCATTCCATTCTGGAGCAAACCCCATCCTTTTGCAAATCAGAGCAAGGGAAGCAGAGATCCCACGGTTCCAGACCAGGGAGGAGCTGCCACAGACACAGACAGGACAGGAGAGCCCGGGCTGGACCTCTCTGTTCCACCTTAATGCTCTAATTACTATCATCTATAATATCCTTTGATTTTCCAGTTGATTTTTCATCTATTTTCACTCTCTGATCCCATTTATTTAAGCTGAACCTAACAGAAATATCTTTTTTTTTGGAGGCTTTTCCTCAGTCCCCCTTTCTTTCCCCACCGTGGTGGGTGTTTCCCCTTTTTTTTGTTATTATTCCCTGTCTCCACTTGACTTCTCTGTTGGATTTCCCTGACCTTTAAATCAAACCCTGTTAAGCAGAGCTGGCTGGCTTTTCTCCATGTTTAATTTGCAGGAATCCTGCCCCTCTCCCCAGCCATCCCTGCCACGGTTTATTCTCAATAAAGACCATGTGTTAAATGTGTGTCAAAACCTTTAAACCAGGATAAGCACCAAGAGAAATTACAGAAGGATCCAAACCAGAGCAGCTCATTTTCAGCTATTCTTGATTTGTCCAGAGCAAAAAAAATAAGCAACCCTGACACACGGACACACTTCCAACTCTGGAATGTGGTGATGGACTCCTGGAGCTGCCAGCAGAGCAAACTTGTCTTCAGCTGCTCCAAAATCCCCCCTCCAGGGTCTCTCTGCTTCTAGCAGAGGTTCAGGGGGGGTTTCAGGGCTCGGAGCAGCCCCCAAAGCTCCTGTGGGTGGTGAGGGCTGGAGCAGCACCGCGAGGAGAAGGAAAAGGAACCCCAGGGATGGGTGCTGGGTGTGGTTCTTCACTTGAGGTTGGGCAGAGCTCGGGGGTCTCCCCCAGGGCCTCTTCTCTGTGCCCCCTCCCACTCCTACAAACACAAAATGTGGGTTCTCAGGCTGGATTTGAGGCTGCTCCACCATCTTTTTTCCAGACTCTCTTCTTTCCAAGGATAAACTTCAGCTCTGACTGGATCCAGGAGCGATGGATCTCTGTGGCTCAAGGTGAAATTCTGCAGAGCTCAAGCTCCTCCTGTTCATGCAAGGCTCATTTCCCATCCTGTGCTTCAACACGGTCACAAAAATAACCCAATTTTTCTGAAAACTGGAGGAGCAGACACAGCACAGCATCACCCAAAATCCCTGGGCTCAGGGATCAAAACCCTGCCTGCAATTTCCACCCTCAGCACAGGATTTTGGCACTACCCACTCCATCTAACCCAGTGTGAATGCGGAGGTTCCTCTGTACGCCGGGGAAGAGAGAGGAAAGTTCACCTCGCCGGTCAGGGGATGTTCTCCCGGCTCTGCTGCACCCTTTTCCTGCTTTTCTACCCCTCTTTGAGCTCTTCCCCTGCTCCGAACTCACCTCCCAGCACACGGGGGAGCTCGCTGCTCTCGCAGGCTCCGCATCCCTCCCCATCCGTGGGGAACAATCTCTCCCCGGCAAGAGCTGCCCTGAAGCTGCTGTGCCACTGAGTGGTTTCAGTGTTCCCTGCTCCAAAAGCAGAGGTGGAAATCTGACTTTTTCAAGCAATAAAAGAGCTGCATCCTTGCCTGGTGGAATTATGGCCTGGCTGTGGAAGGGAGCAGAAAGCATCAGTCGCTGATGCTGCTTCAGAAATTAATTTTTCCTGTTAAACCAACATTTTTCTTCTCTAGAAACCTCATCCAGCTCAGAGATGGGGTTATCTGTTGTTCAGCAGAATAACAGAAAATAGGGCTGGAAGGGACAGGGGGAGTTCAGCTGTTTCAGAATCTCAGGGAAAATTGTCCACGGGAGTCCCTGCTGGGTGCTCACCTTCCCTGAGCCGCCTGCTCTGCTGGGAGCATCCCTGCCCAGGTGGGGTTGGGGAAAAAATGATCTTCAAGGTCCCTTCCAACCCAAAACATTCACGACTCCCTGATTCTTAAGACGGTGTGTAAAAATATTCAAGAAGGAAGCCATTGTCCAGGGAGTAATGAGTTATCTCTCGATGGAAAACAGTCCATAAAATCGAAGTTATAATATTTTTTAATGTTAAAAAAAAGCTCCCTTTCCAGTGCATTTTTAAAATACTATTCCAAGTAAAAATCTCACTGTTCATCTTGTTTTCTGCTCTGAGCAGTCACTTCCTACCCGTTCAGGGGGAGACTCTGACAGGTTTTGCAGAGGTTCTTTGGAAAGCTGGCTGAGCAACAACAAGGTGAAGTTCTGCAGACCTTGAGCTCCTACATCTTAGAATCTAAGTTGTAATTTGCAAGTTTTTGAATTCTTTATCACAACTTCAGCACAAAGAAACCCCAGGCTGGCCCCAGTTTTTGTGAGTTCATTTTCCTCACAGATTCCCTCAGTGCAGAAGGGCAAGGCTGGACGGGGGCACCCCAAAAACCTGTGAAAAGCAGGAGAGAGCTCTGCTCTTGCTGCCCAGGAAGGGGGATTTTTTTAAACTCATCTCTCCATTGTAGCTGCCACTGCTTCTCTCAGCCCATGGAGAATATATAAAATAATAAACAGCAAAATCTTTGTGCTCCTGTTCAGTGCCACACGATGGGGCAGAGAAATCACCTGAGTCAGAGCCACCTGGAACAGGGGAAGGTCTGGACCAGGAACCACGAAAAATCCCAGCCACACTCACTGCCCTCGGAATGGATGAAGCAGGAAGCAACATTTTACTAAAAAGTTTTGTGTTTTTGGATGCTCCGCTTCAGGATTTCAGCTCTTTGCTGGATTATACAGCACGTGCTTATTTGCAGCGCAGTTTTATTCAGTTTATACATATTTCTTCTTGGTTTCCATGGTCCTTTGGGTTGGTTTTGTTTATAAAAGTTCTTCATTTTACTCAGCTAAGCAGACAGTTCTTGCAGAGGCTGTGGGCACAGCCTGGTCACCAGAAATAAATGATTTGGGACATTTTTTGGTAGGTTTTAACTCCACTCATCAGTGTTGTTCTTTCTTTAGGATATTTTGGCCCTACAGTCTCCCAGCTCTGTATCATCTACAGGTTTTAGTGGCACACACCTGCTTTTTTGTGCCAGCTTAATTAATCAATAATAGATAATCAAATCATCAATAATTAATCATCTACTCGAGTTCTGCATCCCACTAATGTTCTTCCCAGCAGTTTTCTTCAATAACTGCTTTTTTCCTCACCAGCAGTGTCCTTACCCTCGATGTAATCCCTGCAGTATTGGTGATTAACCTTCCCCAGTGTACCTTGGCCGTTCCCAATTTTTAGAGAGCCCTGGTATGGAATTCTGTATTTCATGAGTCAGCTGGTTTTCATTTCTGAGATGAAGAATGTTTTATTTTTACCTGCTTCTCATTTTTAGCTTTTATCCCACCTGCCACCTTGCCCTTGCTCCTGTGTTTATCACAATCTATGGCACTTCAAATATTCATTTACTATTTACTCTCTGCTTAAACTGTCTTAATGACCTCTCTCCATAGCAATCCCATTTTTTCTTAGTTCTGCTGTTCCTTAAGTGTTTTACTCTTTATTCCTGTTCCTTTATGAGCTCTAACTCTGCTCATAATTTGGCAACTCTCAGTTGATCCCTCTCCTTCTTGACCTGAAAAACACGGCTTTCCCCTCAAATATTGAAATACCTATGAAAAGCTCCTGTGCTTGCATTACAAAGAAAACCAAACGAGGCCCAAAAACAACTCTACGTGCTCCAACTACAGTTCACAAAGTCTTCAACCTCAGCCAAATCAAAATCAATTTTTGCTGGGACTCTGTTTAGCATCTCTTTTTGCCCAAGGGCTATTTCCCTGCCAAGTTGCTGCTTTTGCTCCCACCCATTTCAACATTCTTCAGACTGTTCAAAATTCAAGTGTACATGCATCCAATCTGCATTTAAGTAAAGGTAGAAAAAGAAGTAAAGCCCTGATCAACTTCTAATACAACTTGCTTTGAAGAATAAACAGCTTTTTCTGCCAGTTCTACCCCTAAAATTCTAAGGAGGCTGTTTCAGGTAAGTGTGGGAAGGCAGGAAGTGCTATGGGGACATCTAGAGACATTTATATTCTAGATAAAGAGTGGGGGTTGTGCTCTGGCTGTAATTAGCCAATATTCCTAAAGGCCATCATGCAGCCAAATCCTCCAATATTCCTAGAAGTCATCACACAGCCAAATCCTCACTGGTTCTGCCCAAACAGCAGACACCACTGGAGTGTATCTGCAGCCCTCGTGTGGCTTGGAGGCTTCCCCAAGTGAAGCTGTATTTTTTGGGGGCAGTTATATAAAGAGCAAACCCCTCCGAACAGGAGAGCTCCTTCAGGCAGCCCTGTGGAATGCTCCTGCCACCATCAGCACCCCCTTCTCCTTGGGAATTCGAGTGGGACGTGAAATTTGTGCTCCAGGAAATGAAAACCGAAGGGGTTCCTCCTGCCATCAGTGCCCACACCTCGCTCAGGTAATCCTGAACCACCCCAAACACGCTCCTGTCCTGCTGATTCTGCTTTTTAGCCCTGAGCATCCCCCTGAGGAGCTGTGCAGGGCCATTTTCCATGACAAAAGCCTGCATTTAACCCTTGATCCCCGCAGTGTTTGAACCAAGCACGGATCAGAGCTGAAAGGAGGTGGTAGGAGGGTGAACTTCTGGGCTGGGCAGCAAAGGAGAACAGAAAATCAGCGAGAGGGGTGAACACATCTGCAGGACAGGGCTGGCCCAGCACCTCTGCAGCTCCCACAGCAGCACCTTGCAGAGGGGAGAAGAACAGCCTGCAGTCAATTTGCCAGCAACCGGGGTGTTGGAAGGAGCCTGGATTTTATTAAAGGTCTTGGCTCAGGGCAGCAAACAAGGCTGGTTCAAAGCCTGTCTTTAATATCAAGTCTCAAGGTCTCTGAAAGAAAGACTTTTGAAAAGGGCTGGATTACTACAGACCACTGAAAAACCATGAGTAAGATTTCTCAATTAGGAATGTAGCGCTAATGAGACATTTTGGGTCAGCCTGGGTGGGTTGGCTAATTAGCCAAAGTAATCTACCCATGTGATTGGCCTGGAGTGTGGGTGAGGTTCCTGGAAGCACCAGGTGATATCTGGTGAAAAAGAAAAAAGAAAGAAAGAAAAAAAGAAAAGGATGTGTGGGTGGTAAAATCAGGACAGCTGCAGTCAGTGATGGGAGAGGGGGAAATGCTCCTCCAGCAGAAAATGCACAAAGGCTCCAACCTCTCCGCAGAGCCCAGGGAAGGATTAGTGAGCTCCTACCATGTTTATTGAAAGCTTCACTGGGGATAAAATCATTTCTTTGGGAGATGAGAGATCTGCAGGTTGCGCAAGGGCTGCTGCTGCCGTGTCAGGCCAGTGCAGTTGTGTGATAAAACCTGAGACATCTCGGTGCAAGAACTAATGGCAGATTTGATAAAACCTGAGACATCTCGGTGCAAGAACTACTGGCAGATTTGATAAAACCTGAGACATCTCGGTGCAAGAACTAATGGCAGATTTGATAAAACCTGAGACATCTCAGTGCAAGAACTAATGGCAGATTTGCTCCAGCCCCGGGGCACGGGGCAGGCAGAGGCCCTGCAGATGTTGTTCTAACACTAGAGTAGATGTGAAGTTAAAGTGCCAGCCTGTGTTTTTAAATAAAACGTGAGTTTTACCTGCCTAGTCTTTTGTTTTAGTGGGAAAATGAGGACCCTCATATCCCCCCTGTGCCACTGTGGAGAGCCCTAGCGTGGGCTGTGGTCCTTGGTCAGGGTAGAGAGCCCATCACGGGCTAATCACAGTAATTACAATTATAAAATCTCATGTGTGCTTTCTAACAAAGCTGCATGGTCTCTCTGGGCCTCCAGAAAGAAACTCTTGGAGCTGCTGAAGCCCCAGTCTTGGTGGTTTCCCTCCCAGAGCACTCTGCACGTCCCACTGCCCCGGGAGCGGAGCCGAGGCTGCCAGGAGCATCCCAGCCCTGGGACAGGGCAGGAGCTGCCTCCTCCAGGGCAGCTTTTCAAGTTTGCACTCTGGGCTAATCGCCCTGGTCTCCCAGGAGCTCCTGGTGCAAACGCAGACGTTGCAGGGAGCGCAGCACCCGAGTGGATCCCGCAAACACCGCGGGTGCTGAACGTGCCCAGGGCAGCCCAGCAGCTCCTGCACGTGGCTCTAAAAATCAGAGCGAGGAGGGAAACCAAAAGAGAGGACTCTCACCCACACCAAGGCACTGTGACGTTTTCTGGTGGCTTTGTCTTTCCTTACAAAATTTTCTTGTTTTCTGCGTATCCTCGTCCCTTTGGCGACGCTCACCGGGAATTGTGTAACTGGGTCAGGTAAATCCAGGATCAGAGTTTGTGTGGATCTTTTGTACTCCTCATTTGGTCCCCTGCAGGTTGGTAACGCTGAATAATGAGAGTTTTAGACCTGCCCTGTGTCCTTTTTTATTTATGCAGCTAAAGCAGACAGAGCAGCTCGCTGGAGAGTTGTTGTGCCATTGAGAACCCTGGCAGCTGCATGGCTGGGCAGGATTCACAGCACTAGGAGCAAGATTTATTCTGTAAATAAAGCACTAGGAGCGAGATCAAATACAAAACTATCAGAAAAAAGCCCCAGTAAGTTCTGCAGGAAACATGGTTAATTGATTTTGCATTTGCTCTTCAATAAATTCTGCGTTTTTCCCCTCTTGACAGATGGCAATTTGATTTCTGGGTCCTTAAAAAAAAATTCTAAGCTATTATGTCCAATGATTTAATGTCTTTCACGTCTCAAAATATTAGAGATGGGCCTAAGACAAGGTTTGGACTCAAAAAGTGGTTCCCAGAGGGTGTTCTGCTCCAAGCTTTTGGTTCAGGCCCATCTTTTCCTTTCACAAGCATCCATGTGAAAAAGATGCTGCCAAACAAACCTCCTGTTTTGAAAAGTGAAGTACTCCATGTGTTTCTAATAAGATGTCAGATGGAGAAGCATGAAGTAATTCCAGTTATTTTTATTGTTTGTATGTGGTTTTTTGCTTTCTTCTTTCATTTTGCTTAGCAAAACAGTGAAGCTGGAGCAGCCCATCTCCCTCCCCACTCCCAGCCAGCAAATCAAAGGGAAACTGCCACTGGCAAAGCTCCTGCTGTGCAAACGCTTCTGGATACAAGTGAACATAGTTAAAAATAAATTATTTCTTAAATTACACCAAGGTATCTGTTGAAATCCATTTCCTATTCAGTCTGTCCTAAAAAATAGAAGAGAGCAGAAGCAGCGAGATACAAAAAAATGGTCCCTGGTGCTGGGAGCTGAGGACAAAGTCCTTCCCCTGATGGAGGTGAGGTTTGGGGAGGCACTCCCTGCATCCTGATCATGGGCTGCAAAGGGAAAGCAATTTTTATAAAAAAACTGCCCAGGGTTCATATATGTCATGTCAGGCAGCAGCTAAATTAAAAAATGGTATCTGGAATAAATTTAAAGTATATGTTCAGCCCCACCAATAAAGAGTTTCCTAATGAAAATAAAGACAAATTAGTGGAAAATTGGAACCGAGCTACTCTAATTTTTTTTTTTCTCTCTTCTGTTTTCAAATGTATTTTCCAGAGTGGATCACTAAAGGAGCCAGAGCCAAACAAAATCCCACCTCAGCGACCACCACCTCAAGGTTGTTTACAGTACATTCTCGACTGTAATGGCGTTGCAGTAGGACCAAAACAAGTCCAGGCTACTTAGATAATTGAGACCAAAAACGAGGGTTAAAGCAAAAACGCAAAGAGAAAAAAAAATCAAAACAAATTGAAAGAAAAGAAACAAACAATCTGAATGCAAGCATCCCAGTTTTGTTGGATTTGCCATTGTTTCAGTGCTGACCTGGACTGTGTTTTTTCTATGCAGTGTCAACTCTCCCGTCTGGTTGTTTCCTTGTTCCTGTCTGTGCGTGTAAAGCTTTCCAACCTTCCTCTGTAAAACTCGTGATTGCAGGGCTGCTGTCAACAGTGTACAAAGAATGTGCCTCTCTAGAGCCCAGTGTACATCATGGATGGTCAGACAGTATTTTTTGGAGTATTTAATATCGTTCAGTAAAACCCCCCCGAGGTGCAAACCCCCGTCCCTCTGCTTACTCTGTGAGTGTGTGCACACTGTACCCACAGCCTTTATTTTTCCGTGCGTGTGCATGACCAACAGGTGATCCAGAGATATTTTTAAAAGTCTAGATTAGGGTTTGCTAGTGAGGCTTTTTATTTATAGTTTTATAAAGTTTATTAACCTTTGAGTTTTACTGATACGCGAGTGGAAGTCTGCTATTTTCAGTGACTCCATAAAATGCAGTTCTTCCCAAGGAATATTTAAAATATCTTCTATTTTACATACTGGTATTCATATTTTTAGTAATTCTGCATTAAATTATTAGCTACAAAGCTATGTAAATGGGCCACCTATGTGCAATATCTCAGTGAAAGTGTGAGTATTTAATGTATCCTATTTCAATTAAGTAGTACCTTTTGTTGTCATTCTGAATTAGTAATCTATGGAGATTTTTAATGAAACCTAATGCAAATACTTTCCAAAAATCTTACACTTACCTAAGATTTAAATCCCAGGGTATTTGGTGAGAAGTACCTCAAGGACTGTTAAACTTCCTGTAAGATCTCATTTCATTTCAAACCCTGAGAAGTGAGGGGATGGCAGACCAAGGTACCTTGAACCAGCTGAGGCTCCTGGGTTAGAAAATGCAAGACAAAAAATGTCAGTGGTTTTCTTTACCAACTCAGGTCTCCTATTTCACACCTACAAGCACCCAGAGAGCTGTAAAGAAAATCCAGTCCCGACCTTATCCACATAAATAGGGTTTGTAAGAACTGCTTTGACATCAAACGTGCAAAAGGACTTGAGATGCCTGACAACTGCTAGATTTTCTGTAGGTAAATCCTGTGTGATTTTTACATCAGAGATTTCTAATGTGATGTTGTGGGAGCTCCACGGGCAGGCAGTTCATCTGTTGGGAGAAATCTAGCCTGGAATCACGAGCTGCACACTGCTGGCATACCAGAAAGCTTAGTTGCAAGCGAGCCACGAAACTATAATTTTCATCTTGAATATGTACAAAGATGAGTAGTGGCCATTAGTTTAGTGCAAACAATTATGTTTAAAGGGAAAACAGACCTAGAACATCAGGCTGTTTTCCCTACAAACACTGGAAAAAGTTATCAGTGAGTCTCATCATTCTTAGTGTTTCTTTTATTCGTACGAGCTGGCTGGTGAGATGAGAATTAAGGTATGCATTATTAGCTATTTAAATGTTTGTGGTAAGTGCTACTGTTTACTACCTATCAGTAAATTACATGAATATTTTGCTTTAGTGATCAGCATTTGTCTGGGTCAGTGATCATTCCGACGACAGCATTGGCTATTTTGTTCTCTATTAAGGAAATGCCACCTAGAAATCAGGTTCACAAATCCTTACCTCCAGACACCCTAAAAATATGAACAAACCCTACTGCCACGGGCTGGAGAACTGGATCTGATGGCTGACTTTCCTTTCGAGCAGTTGGTATTTTTTGCATGGAGTAGTGCCAGTATCCACAAGTGCTTTTCCCACCCCATTTGTGCGTTGTGTGTGCGCGGGGGACCTGGGTGCCTCCGGCAGGATTCCAGCCTGTTCCCTGGGAAGGGGCACACACAATTCCTCCATCCCACAGCCAAGAAACAAGCCAAGATGTCTCTCTGCATGTCAGCATGCTTAGGTGCAATATTGTGGGTAACAGGGAACAGATGTTTTACAGTGTAGGCTTAATGTTCAGTTCTGTCGAGTTATTTTTGGTAAAAGTTCCTTTCATGATTGTTGCCTTTTGTACAACCCAGCTGCAAGAAAGTGAGCAAACCGCTGGAAATGTGACAGCAGTATATCTTTTATGTGAAATCTCTTGTACAGCTTAATGTGCAATAAAAGAAAGTTATATCTGTCTTCAGTGTAAAGTTTCTGGCATTCAAGCCTGTACGTACAAGTGGGGGAAAGAAACCTTTCTGGTTTTCAATACTGAGTGAAAGGAGACTAATAAGAAAATGCTCCTTATTAAGATGTTGCAAGACCATGTTATCACCTTCAAATATTTCCTACGAAAGGGGTTCGAATTAATAAACAATGAAGGCACATTCCTTAACATTCAGTACGTGCTATTTATCTTTCTACACCACAACACGCTGCTACAACTGCCTTAAAACTTACTGAGGCATTAGCACATGCTGTCCTCACACACACACACACTGGAGCCTCGTGTAGTAAGGGGAAAGTTAACTATAAAAGCAATCTAAAACCAAAAAAAATCATGTATTGCAGCAGTACATCCAGATACGAAGTTTCTTTTAGAGACTGAGCAGATTAAGTGTTTTACTTGCACTAAATATCTCTGCAAGACTAAAAATTCCCAGATATCCAGAAGGTCTAGCTCAGCTGTGTTCTGTGATATTTACAACGGCTCTTATCCTGAGTGAAGCATTATACAAACAAATGCTCAGAATTTCCCATCCCTTCTCCCCTGAAATCAGATGTCCTGAGTGCATTTTCATGTGCGAGAGCTCAAATTCAGTTACAACAACCATCAGCCCAGAAAACCCCAGTCAGACCTGGGAGCTGAGATAAAAGCAGCGAGCCCCGATGTCTGACACAGCACTTTTTCACTCAGAAAGCAGAAAAATCCCCACAGGATGATGCTGTAGCATCTTTCAGCCATGGATTTCACAGCCCGAGCCTCCCCTGCACGTGGTAGTTTCACACTTCATGCAGTAATTTGCCACTAAAGTGCCTTCCTGGTAAAGAATTTGTAATGACTTCCTTGTGTTTCTTGTAATGTTCTTGTGTTATCTCACTCAGGAGTTAAATTATTATTATGAAAATACTTTCAATTAGGCAGAAAATTCCAGCATGAAGTTGTTTTATCGCTGTAAAAGTGAATCTTAGGGGAATATTACAGAAATGATTTTAAGACTTTGGAGGAAGAAAACTGCACTAACTCCACAGAAAATAGTGAATGCCTTGCTGAAATAGATATTGCTGCTGTGCTCAGTTATCTCACAGCCTCTCCGTGCCTTGGGCCAAAACTGTTCTGGGGGTAACTCCACTGGTTTGGTTTGCAGTCGGTACCTGGGATAAATTGGGTGCTATTTAGCAATTTTAAGGCTGATTCGTGGGGGCTCCAAGCAAGTTCCTAATGTACCAGGTGTGAACAGGGCTATTGCCTCCACTCAAGCACAGCCCTTGTGAATAGACCTTTGCCTCGAAAATAGCATTAATCACGTTGGAGAATGATTTTTAAAGTGTTGGCTATGAAGTCTAAATAAGGCCTCTTTGCAACTATAACATTATGAAGTTTCTCTTGTGCTGAACCTAGGGGGCCCAGTGCAACCCCAAGGAATGCAATCCCAAAGCCAGGAGCCATTGCAGCCCCAGCGCGTGCTCCCCGCGGGGCAGGCAGCGAAGCCCGCAGCCTCGCAGCCCCAGCGCCCGCCCGGACCCACCACCCAGCAGCCACGGCCCCAGGCCCAAGGTCCTCCCAGCTCCAGGTTATCCAAGGAAGCAGAGCCACAGCCACAGCCCCAGCCAGAGCCACAGCAGAAGCCTCAGTCGCATCCGCAGCTCAAGTAAGAGTCGTTTTTATCCGTTCTTTTTTCTCTCCTCGTGGTGCTGGTTTTGTGTACCTGGGGTTTGGGGGTTGGTCTGGTAGGCAGGGGGGAAGTGGATGCGTTGTTCCCTGGTTTGAAATGAGGTGGAATAGTTCAAAAAGCTGAATTTCTGTTAATGGAGTAAAGTAAGCCAGCAGCGTTAGTTCTGTCCCAGGCGCAGCGCAGGATCTCAGCTGCCAGTTGTGCAATTTCTGCCCCAGCCAGGTCTGAAAAAGCAGCGTCTTTCTTGCCTTTGTTTCCTCCTTTTGGTGCCACTGACTCACGGGCTGGGTGTGCTGTCAGCCTGCACTCCAAGAGGAAGTCTTATCTAGTTCAACTTTTAACCTTGCAGTCACTGAGACAACAGATTCTGTCTCCAAAGGCCGATCTCAGGCACATCCAGGCTGGATAATGTTGGGTAATATTGGCTGCCAGGTTGGTGCTTTATGCTGCCCTTGGGTGTGCAGGGGATGTGCTCGAGCCCTGCCCAGAGAAGGCTACACAAAACTCCAAAAAAAAAGTGTTTGTCCCACTTCTGGAAGATTCCTTACAGATTTACCTGCATCCAGTAAGGAATATGGAAAGGGTCCCCCCTCAGAGCTCAAACCCAGCCAACAGAAACCTCATCAGCAGAGGTTTGCAGTTTTCCGGCACAGCAGCCCCGACACAAGTATTGCCAGGAGGATCTCAGACACATCTCCTCAGTCTGGTATGCACAAAGAGCTGCGTGGAGTCTTTGTTTCCTCCGAGGAGCACAGAGCCCCTTGTTCCACCCACCCCTGTGCTAACACCAGTGGGAAACACCCCTGGGTCCCCCCCGAGCCCAGTTCAGTGCCAAAGATCTGCTGGATGAGTGTGCAGAGAGGACAGTGTTTCCCTTGCCTCCCGGGGACAATGTATTTCTTTATTCTGTTTTATAATCATAAACCTCGAATTGATTCATCCGTCATTAAAGTGTACATAGAGAATAGAGAGGTGGATTTTCTTAAGGAAGATGGAAACTAGTTTATAGTTTGAAACTTAACCTGACAACTTGTGATGTTGAAGAAAAGCAGCTAAGAACACTTACAGAAGGGCTCTGCCACATGCTGGTTCCCAGTTTTCTCCCTTTAACTCTTTGTTCACATCTAGATTCATTTTTCTCTCCTTCGAATGGAAGAGTCTCTCTTTAAAACAAAGTAACAAAGGAGAAATGAAAGTTTTAAAGATGTAAGCCATAATAAGAGCAGCTTTTCTAACTTTCAGGAGCAGTTTTAGGTCCTCACCAAGGCTCAGATCTGCTGCCTGTAGGATTAACTCTATTTGCATGTGTATGCTTTGTATTCACCCACATGCTGTTGCCTAACCTGTATGTACATGTTATTAATCTGTGAATAAATATTTAATTAGGCTACTTATTGTGTTACTAATCAAGTCAAGTGCTGCTTCCCACCCTCCCTCTTTCAGTGAGTACAAACAAACATTTATCAGTCTATTCTCATTAGCACAACTATAATTTATGAAAAACCTAAAATGCCCGCAGCACTGTTTGCTGTACATTATTAGTTTAGAAGTAGAGAAGCTGCAAACCATGAGGAGTCTGAGACAACCTGAATAAGGAAAGTGCTTCAGTTTTACTGGAGCCAAAACTGAAATCTACTGTACTGAGATAAAAATGAAATGAGGCAACTCCTGTTACCCAGTGTAGGGATGTCTTTGTAAAAAGCTGATAACTCACTGATGTGTTCTATTTCAATTCAAGCCTGTGTTTTAGATGTTATTTTATCTGACAAGTCACGAGTTAAAGTTTTGAACTTTAGCTATTTTCCTTCTTGTTTTCCTTGTAATGTTTTTCCTGCTCTTGGGAACTTACACAGAAGGTACATGATGGCATTAAGTAGCACTGCTAGACTAACTGCCTATAGACAAGATAAAATATATCTGATTTGAGGGGGTTTTTAAAGATATAAAATGTCTTTAAACTTCTAGTAAGAATCTAAAGTTCAATACATATAGACAGAGGGAGAGCACATTACAATTTAGGATTCAAACTCTGGCAAAACACCTGATTTTCCTCTGTGCATAACTGTTTGCAGCCTTACCAAAACACAACTATTAATCATCCCTGCTGGGTTGCGATTGGGATTTAGCAGGCAGGCCCGCATTTTCCTCAAGGTCCAATTCACATCCTCCAGTTCAGATCTGTAGAAAGACAACAAAACACCAGGGTGTTCCTTGAAAGAAATATCATCCTCAAGTCTCACTCTCAAGCTGGGGTGCAGGAGGAAAGTGCCGTGTGGGATGTAACTGTGGGGTACAGAACTGTGGGGCACAGAACTGTGGGTTACAAATCTGTGGGGTACAGACCTGTGGGGTACAGAACTGTGGGGTACAAAGCTGTGGAGTACAAAACTGTGGGGTACAAAGCTGTGGAGTACAGAACTGTGGGGCACAGAACTGTGGGGTACAGAACTGTGAGGTACAGAACTGTGGGGTACAAAACTGTGGGGTACAAAATTGTGGGGTACAGAACTGTGGGGTACAGAACTGTGGGGTACAAAATTGTGGGGTACAAAATTGTGGGGTACAGAACTGTGGGGTACAGAACTGTGTGGTCTAAATTGCTGGTGGTGAAAGCCCGTTTTCATCTATGCAAGAGGGACAATTTCTCTCCTCTCAGAATTTATCCAAGTGCTCTGGGGGTGGAGGCTGGGAGCTGACGTGACCATGCAGAACCCGTTGTGTTTGTGTCTTGCAGCAAGTCGCAGTCCTTGACCAACGCCTTCAGCTTCACAGAGTCCTCCTTCTTCCGGTCATCCGTGAACGAGGACGAGGCCAAAGCTGAGACCATCCGGAACTTGAGGAAGTCCTTTGCTAGTCTGTTTTCTGATTAGCCAGCTCCACGTGCTCCACCAGCTCCTGGTAGAGTCCGACACCGCCGTGAATGTCCCATAGGTTTTGTCCTCCCCGTGCCAGTCCCCTTCTCCACTGTGCTCACTGTTGTACCAAGCAATATGTTACACCTACAGAAACACTGATGAATAGCAGGAGGACTTTTGGTGAGTGAGATCCCACCCAGGAACGTGTGAGAACGTCTGTAAAGAAGGAAGGGTTCCATTGCTCCAGCAGAATGTCCCAACTCTAAGGTCCTTATCCATTGTAATTTTGTGGCCTTACTGTGACTGAAGTATAGAATCCTATTTGAGACTCCTCTGTAGAACTGTGTTAATAAAGCATTGAGGAATGGGTCCCTCCTGGCTTTGCCCATTTCCAGTGCATTGCAATGCATGTGTATTTCGTGTGTAAATGTTTTGTACTGCAGCAGCATAGTCTTGCCTTGTTCTTGCCCCCCAGACTCGGGAGGCGACTCACACTGACATTCTTGTCAAGCCACGTAAATAACGTGAGAAATTGAAGCAGTTTCTTCCTCCTTAGCCAACCCTTCCATCAGCTGGTTGTAGACTTCTGATGTATTGCTGGGAGTTATCAGTACACTAAATGTCATAAATGGAGTGTATATGTACTACTGTATCTCCACATGTCTGTTTAAATAAGTTATTTCCAAACTGTAACCATAACTGGGTTTAGTTGCAAAGAGTATGCATGATGTTACCCTTACTTTTGTGAACACCTTCTAATAAATGTAAAGTCCCATGCCTGATTTAAAAAAATGTCTTCTACAAAGCTTGTTTAAACATCAATATATATTGTCTATTTTGACTGATATCAAGAGGGTAACTTTATGATTATAAAATATTTGGACACAAACTACAGCTGTAAGAAAATAAACTATCACAATGAACTCCTTTGTTGAATCAGCATTGTAAAAAAAACCCCTATAAATTGTAGGAATCGCATTTACATTTTCTACTGAGTTAATGTCTTTTAAAAATATTTCTCTGACTTGTGCAAACAGAATTGATCCCAGACTTTGAGGCAGTAGCAGCAGTTTTTAACCAAAGTTATCTGAATCTCACTGATGCTTGTTAGCAATCTCTAGACTGTCCATTTCCAAACGATTTTCGTGTCATTCCCAATCTCTTATCATGAATCACGTGCAATCCTTGCCAGGAAACAATGCCAACAGAGGAAACAAGAAAAAAATGACTGTAATATTCACATGGCCGAGGGAGAAAAAGAGCAGCACCGTGGTCACTTAAAAACCCGCTGGGATCTGTAGTGGCTTTGTAGAGACACCTCTGCCTGCCTCAGAAATTTTAGCTCTTGGAGATGTGGTAGCTTATGGAGCCTGGTTCAATCACGAGCACCTTTCGATGGCACAAATCCTTTCAGCAGCCCTGGGTTCCTCTGGGGGCAGAGCCCGGGAGGTTGGCAGTGAAATGTGGAAAATTTAATGCCAGAGGTGCCAGAGCTGAGCTCACACGCAGCACCTGGTGGCTCTGTGTCAGCAGGCTCAGTCCCTGATCTCAGCACACCTTTTTCCTGGAAAGTGGGCAGCTCCAGGTCCCCCAGTGTGTCTGGGAAAACACAATAAAGAGGCTCTCACACCTGCCAGGTTCAGCAGAAAGGAGAGGAAAGACTTTATTATTGACATATGTCACATTCTTACACAATTCCCAACTCCACAAGGGATTGGAGGACATGTCACTTCCTTCTCAATCCCACTGGAGAAGAAAGGTGCTCATCAGAGTTCTTTTATCACAAAAGGAATGAAAAACAGAAAATACCGTCAAGTAAACATTGGCTATTATTTACATGAAACTGTGAGAAAGAATCTGACTCCAAGGTTAAACCAGAAGGCTTTAGCAAAAACCAGGGCAACACCCCAGGAAGCACAACTGGCCCTTGTGGGACTGACCACAGGGACTGGCCTGGGACCAGAGCTGAACGACCCTGCCCAGAACCAGGCCTTAGGTAAAGACCACAGTGAATTTCTGGGTGAGTTTGCTCTGCAGCGATGGAAACGTTGAATCACTGCCCTCTGTGAGATGGGATCTCAGCCCCTCATCTCTGGAACAGCCCTTGGAGGAGCTCTCTGACTGACAATTCTCTTTTCTTTCAGGAGGAACGCACTGTGGACAGAAGCCTGTAGCTTAGCTGATGAACTCTGTGGCAAAACAGAATGCCTCAACTGTTTTTATTAATTATTAGTTCATAAATATCAGCTAGACTTTGATTTTTTTTTGAGCTTTGTCCCCTTCCTGCCCCCCACTGGATCGAAACACCCTCCACGAGGCTGCAACAACAACCTTGAGCACTTGGAGAGCCTTTCATGTCTGAGAAGCGCTTTACTTTTAGATTAGAAAGATTAATCAAAGCTGCTAACGCAAATTAATTACTGCTACAGAGAAAGCATAGTAATTATGCATAGTTTGGCACGGTTCATCATTAGTACATGCCTGGTTTCAGCAATATTTAGTACAATCTGAATTACAGGTACTTCATTAGCCCAGGCCCCAGATTTCGACTCGAGGCAAAGTTTCTTGCTCATATAAAATTCCCTCCCACCTCTTCCTGGGAGAGAACGGGTTTCACTACAGCCCTTTGTTTTACCATCTGGAAGACAAAAAAGAAAGAAAGGGGAGGTAAAATTGAGAAAAAAAAGCCGGGGAGATGATGCAACCCGAGCTGCCTGGTGTTTCCTCCCACGCAGCGCGCGGTGCCAGCGCTGCCCGGCCCCGCCAGCGTGCCAAGGAGTGTCACACACAAGCTGCTGCACGCTCCTCTCCCCGGGCACTGCCTCTTGGCCAAGGCATCTCTGAGCAATCTGCAGCACACCTCCAAAATCAGGGGAAAAAAGGAGGTTTTTTGGAGGCCTGGTCGAGATTTGATGGCCCGGTTTGCCTCGCTGCTGGAAGGGGTTGTGGTTCAAGTCTGAGGTCTGAGCATCCAGTTATGCCACGGGATGCTGGGCAGGGAATCCCAGTGGGAATTTGGGTGTCTGTGGTGGATCATCCCCCTGAGCCCCAGCCTGAGCACGAGGGCTGTTCTTCACTCGCAGCTTCCCTGGGTGCCACAGGTTTCTGTGCACAGCCCTGCATCTTTATTCTTCTTCCACTTAAAAAGAGGGAAAAAGCTGCAAGAAAGCTACAAGATAAATAAAGCTGCAATAAAAGCTGCAGCAGCTACTAATCAAGTTTAGTCCTGAGATTGAGATGGAGCCGTTTTCTGACCATTAGGCCTGAAG
Organism: Platysteira castanea; assembly: GCA_013397175.1. Lineage (NCBI taxonomy): Eukaryota > Metazoa > Chordata > Aves > Passeriformes > Platysteira > Platysteira castanea. The sequence continues at coordinate 73,610 of VYXC01009182.1, read as the reverse complement.
CCAGTTCAAAACTCTGAAGCAGATTTGAAGAGATTGCAATTATGGTTGAAATGACTAACCCAGCTTTGAAACAACCACTGACTCTCCAGTAAAAATTAGTCAAAATAGCACCAAGGTACTTTGTAAACACCGTGTGTGCTTTGCATACTTCCTACCTCGCAAAAACCAAGCCCCTTCTCCGAGCCAGCGCTGGCTCAGCGAGCGGATCACGTACAGGGGAGCTCCTCTTCACAAAACTGGGAGAGGCCCTGCAGTCGTCTGGGCTCTGACAGGGCTTTGCAAATAATACTCAAATATTGCAAATAAATTTCCTGTTGTCCATCAAGAGCAGCTTCCAGCGGGGAGGCAGGGGCTGGATGTGTCAGGGCTGGGATGGGAGCTGTGGGAGGCCTGGGCAGGGTGGGCAGGGGCAGCCAAAAGGGGCACAGGTTGCCAGTGGTGGGGACTGAGTTTCCTTTTCTGTCGGGACACTCAGCTGTCTCATCCTTTGTGGCACAGAATCCCAGAACATCCTGAGCTGGATCCCACAAGGATCATGGATCCAGCCCCTGTTCCTGCACAGACACCCCAAAAATCCCATGCTGGGCATCCCTGGGAGCAGTGTCCAAAAGCTCCTGGAGCTCTGGCAGCCTCTTCCCATTCTCTGGGGAGCCTGGGCAGTGCCCAGCACCCTCTGGGAGAGGAACCTTTTCCTTATCTCCATCCCAAACCTCCCCTGGCACAGCTCCAGCCATTCCCTGGTCATTATTCCAGCGTGGACTCAGAACCAACTCAAGTGTGCTCTGCCTTTCTGTTCCCTGGCAAGGCGAAGCTGTTCAGCTGCAAACAAAGAACCACTCGCAAGTTCTGAGTTTATTTTTCCATGCCAAAAGTAGCTAGAAGTGATGATTGACTCAGAGCAGTTCAAGAGGCATCATCCAAACTGTCACACGTGTCACCACAAGTGAATTTAAGTTCTGAGTGACAATAGCTGTCTCCGAGGTGGAAATGCTTTCTCTTAGACATGCACCTCTAAACAAGCACAAAAATCTTAAGATGTTTTTTAAAACCTCATCTCGAAAGATTCAAAATAGGGACCTGAAGTTAGTGATTCGTTTTCCAAATGCATATTCAGTTATGCAAATAAACAGTCAAATTTGCAAAATTCCATCAGTTTCTCTAATTCCTCCTCTTTTTCGAGGAAGAGCATTCCACCTCAAGATGACACTTTACATTAAGTTTCATGAAACATTGATTTGCTCCTCTGTAGCTAAATTATTTCAGCTCAAAAATTAACTCAAGATTAAGAAAGATAACAAAATTAAACCGTGTTTTAAAAAGAGAAAGAATTCAAATAATATTTAAAGTATCAAGTCACTTCTTTGGATTTAAAATAAGCCAAGAAGAACAACAGAAACAACATCCCCCCCGTTTCACATTAAGATACCCCAGGAGAGACAAGTTTGGGGTTTTTTTAACCACAAATTACAACACAAAAAATCAGGAAGAGGATCAACTTAAACAAAACAAAATAAAATGAACGGAATTTGGGTTTTTTCACTAGGCCTGAAGTTTTAACTTCATTTAGCAGTGACATCGCTCAGCACTTCCAAGGGTGGATGTGGGGTTTAGAGACTGATCCACATCCCATTTTCTGACACCTGGGTTTCCCAGGACAGGCTGTGTATGATGGAGGAGAAGGTTCCTGGCTTCAGGGCTCAGCCTTTGTCCTATAAAAGTGATGAGAACAAGCTAAAAGAAACCTCCCAATGAACCAAATTCTCCTTCAAAAAGGCTTTATTATCTCTGAGGAATAACCTTTTTTTTTTACCTAAAAGCAAGACTTTGAGTTGTTATTATTGCCTTGCACTGACCTGTGCTTCCCAACACCATGAAGACAGCTACAGTAAATAGCAAAAAAATAAAGCTGCTCGTGTTCTTCTCCTGCTTTTTTCACCAGGAGTGAATTTTTGGTAAAAAATCATGCAGATTTATAAAGCAGCTCCACTGGAATACAAAAGAACTGTTGTCTCTCCAGGTGAGAAAGAAAAGAAACAAGTGGTGTGTGTGGGCTGGTATTTAACTCTATTTTATTTTGGGAGCTACCTCTCCGAAGTCTGTTACAAGTGTTGGAGTGGCAGGCATTTTTCAGAGGTAAGGACTTAAAATTACCCAGCTGGATCTGCTCCATCTCTCACAGAACGTCTGCAGTGCTGAAGAAACTCGGGATAGGGCTGAAATTAAAATTAACAAGAGCTGTGCCTCGTTATGTGCCTGTGCCCCTTCGAGCTGCAGCAAGGACTGAAGAGGGGGCTTCATTTTCCTCAGAACAGTCAAGGGGATCCCCCAAAGAATTCATGTGGGCAAGCAGTTCTCTTTTAAGGAAAAGCAAGGTGCTGGTGCTTCTTTTCCTCCACCCCTCAGGTATTTCACATCAGTTCTGACCCTGGAGTCTCCCTTTGTGGGGACTGGAGATCCCTGGCAGAACTTCTCCAGGTAACCAAAGTGTGAGAGAAGGAGACGTTTATTTAATTCACACCTGCTGTAATAAAAGGTGAGCATCTCGCAGCCTCTCTCCTAAAGTGCCTCCTCTGAAATTTGGAGTAGTTTTAAGGCACAAAGAAAGCAGAGGGGGCAAAGCATCCTCACTCTCCCTTGATGCCTTAGGTTTTAATTTCTATATTTTTCCAATCCTGTACTGCCCAGGGTGTGACTCTGAAGTTCCTTGTAGCTNCTGGGAGAAGGCATCACCCTGAGTGCAGCAGCCGGGATCCAACACCTCTGCAGGGGTGGCTGGAGATCTGCTGCACAGATCTCTGCAGCTGGGGAGGATGTAAATCCTGCAGAGGGGCCCTTGGAACAGGAGATTTCTATCCTGGCTCTGTCTATCATCACTGAACCCTTCACTCTCTGGGCTGCTCCAGGCCCAACTCCTGCTTTTCCCCCGTTTTCCTTTCTTTGCCCCCTGTGCACCACGAGCACAGGGAATCTCGAGGCAGGTTTTCCCCAAGCACAACTATTTTTTACCTTCAGTCACAAACCCCAGCGTCCTCACGAAACAGGATGTGCCCCAAAACCACTGCCCCTGGAATTCCCTCGGTGTGCCAACAAGCGGGGCTGCCAGGGTGACACATCAGCTCCCGCTCCACGGCAGATCTGCCTCACACAACAGACCCACCAAACAGCTCCGAGGGCCAGATTTTTAGCTTAGGAGAAAGGAAACGCTCCTTTCCTCCCCTCTCCTGGCGGGGAAGTGGAAATTAGTCACTCCCTAGCCACCAGCTGAAGCAGGGCTAATTGCTGCCTAGAAGTGATGGGAATTTGGAGCTGCGTTGTGTTTGTCCCGGTGACAATTCCAAAAAATCAGCTGGCACCGAGGGCTGGAGGCTTCCTCTCACAGCTCCTGGGGAGCTTGGGGGATGTTTCCACACCCCAGGCACACACTCATCCCCTCACACCCCAAAAGTGTCTGCATCCAGCCTGGAAAGGGCTTTGCTCATCACCTGCTGGGGCCGTAACAAATTCGGGTGCACGGAGGAGAGCTGTGATTTAAAGGCCTCTGCCCCACCTGCTGTGGGAATGTCTCTGAACTGGGATCAAGGAAGCATTCTTCTTCTTGTTTAGATGGTTTTTGTCTGTTTGCAAGCCATGACTAAATCTATGAAAAGGCTGAAATGGTTTTTTCAGCAGCGCAATGTCTCAATCTCTCCTGCCCTCACGCCGGGGTTCACTTCCAGGTGAGCACCACACCACAATAAATATTCCTTTCCTCAGCTTTCTTCTAGGGTACATTTCTGAAGACATTAGCATTTTTCACACCTTTTTTTTTTTACTAGAAAGGGAAAGCGTTTGTGTTGACTCCGGGCCACGGGGAGCTGATGTAATTTCATGGCAAGAAGACTCCTGCTGCCCTTAAGAATGTCAGTACAAGTTCTGAACTGACTTACCCTCCTCTGGAATAATTATGCATTCCACTCTGGCACATTTCATCGTGCAATTCTCCTGCTTTGTAGATTACATGTCTCGAGGAGGTACAAAAGGGAAGAGCAAAGACTGGTTTATTTCTCCACATGCGTCTCGCAAAATTATACACACACACACCCCTGAAACGGGACTTTTAAATGTAAAATCAGGTGAGAATTTACAGGCTTGTTTAATATGCACGTTAAATGCAGGCATCCTTTCATGCACCACGGAGGTGCAAGCATCTCTTGGGAGGAACACAGCGAGCAAGGGGAAAATATATTGTTAAATTACAACGGGACAAGCTGAAACTTGCTCAGCTTAAACAGCCCACCCTCAAACTGCAAAAAAGCCAAATTTTGCCCTCAGCAACTTCTGAAAAGCAAAACTGCCTTCAGTGGATTTCTGTGAATTTAACTGTCTAGTGTCTCCAGCCACATCAGAATGCGTCTCCCTGATCTGGGAGATAGCAGAGCTCAGCCCAGGAAGTTTTTGGAGGAGAGACCAACTTGGCAATCCCACAGAAAACTCGGTGTTAGCACAGGATGCAGCTGGGCTGAGAGCTCGGGTGGATGGGAGGGGAGTTCACAACTCACAGCCACAGTAAATGTCCCCACCGAGGAGGTTTTAGGATGCATTTCGTAGCCTACCTCTCTCTGACTACCACAAACTGGGTTAAAAAAAACCCCAAACAAACAAACAAACAAACAAAAAAAAAAAAAAAAAAAACCCAAAAACCAAAAAAAAAAAAAAAAAAAAAAAAATCAATCCCCCAAAAAAAGCTTCCCCCCAGCCAAAAAAAGCCTTACCCAAAACAGACAAACAAACAAACAAACAAACAACAAATTAAAATGAAAAGAAAACCCAACAAACTGGAGGCTTAATTGGCCTCAGTTCTCTTTACAAATAGCAGATAACAAAAGCTGAATTCGATTTGAATTCAGTTCTACAAATGGGGACTAAAATACAATTCTATCCAGGGACTGCAGAGCAGGTCAGGTTTTAGACTGAAGGCACAAAAAGGGATTTTGGCAGAGCCAGCAGCAGCACCCTGGGAATGGTTCAGGTCACTTGGGCTCGAGTTCCTCAGGTCCAAGCCAGAAATGGGATTTTTGCTCTTCTTGCAGAGGGATTTTGCTGCATCCTCTTGAGGTGGAGAAATTTCAAATCAACATTTCTTTCTGACCTTCAGCACGTCGTGCAAGAAACTTGGCAGCAAGGGCACTCAGCTCGGTCCGGTGACACATAAAGCACTCAAGTATTTCATTTTTAACTGCCCTGCATAATGAATTCCACTCTTAAGGAGTTCTACCCTGTTCTACAAAACACAAAGCTTGTTTTTTTTAAAAAAAAAAAAATTCCATAGAGTGGTGAGTGATGCTGAGCTGCAAAATCCCTGCATGTTCCTGTGGGATGAGGCTGGGACATGGGAAATGTGTGTGGAAAACCTAAAACCATCACAAAAGACACATAAATGTCTTCAGTTCTTGTCTAACTCTGAGCTTCAGATAAAGCAACCAGTCCATGGTGGGAGAGGGGATAACTGGGGCTCCTGTACCTGTATTTGTATCTGAACTTCCCTGATTAAAACTGACAGATTAACCCAAAAATCAGATTTTCTAGGAGTGGCTCAGATTTATGATGGGGGCAGCACACAGATTATACTCACAAAATACAGCTCCTCCTTATTTTTAAGCTTATTCTCCCAATTAACACACTAAAGACCTCATTAATGAACATTTTTAAAAGGCCAAAATTTCCATTAAGCTGCAAAATCGTGTGTTGAGCTGCTAAAGAGTGCTGGGTTTGTGCTCCCTCACACAAATGGCTAACTGAGAATGCGTGGCAAGTTCAAGCTTGAAATGAATTTTTTTTTTTTTAAGCCACCAGTACATAACACCAAACATGATTTAATAATGGAAAGACTGGCACAGCCTTAAAGGAATATCATCAAGTAGGCAGGGTATGCTTGTGACTTATTACAGAACAGTTAAATCGAGTCGGAAGCATAATCCAGATTCTTTACATAATTATGGCAGAAGGGTGTGGAAGAAGGAATATCAATTATTTTTTAAACTGGAGAGCTTCTGAAGTAAAACAAGCAATACATTGATCTCCCATTTCCCTCAACTCTCTTGGAAATGGAATTTCTCATTTACATTAATGTTACAGCCAGTTTCAAAGCCAGATTAACATTTTGCTAGCACTGAGTTTATTTTTGGGGTTTTTTGATGCAGAAAATAGAACAATTCTTATCACAGTTCTTATCAGGTCAAGCTTAGAGTTCTTAGGACAGTTTCTTCTCTCCTTGATCAAGCTGATCACAAAGTAAGGGAAGCAGCACTGCTGTCCTCATTCCCCTGTTAACACAACTTCATGAACTTAGTCACACACAGAAATCACTTAATTAAAATGATACAATCTGATGTCGTGGCCAAAATCAGAGAGGTGACTGAAAATGGAGAATTTGTTGTTTCACACTCAGTTAAACAATTTCTGCTACAATTAAGAACCAGATCACTTTGTGCTCTTTGCAGCGTCAAGAATTACCCACACATCCAAATATCAGAATAGTTTCCCATACTTGGAAGCACTTTTACTCTGGATTTCCGTGCCTGGATCCATGGCAAAACACCGATATTTCCTCAGGCATCTCTCCCTTCAGCCTTTCAGGTGTTCAAACCTTTGTTTTTCGCGGTGGGGATTGGGGAAGCGAGATGGGTTCGGTCCGGGGAAGGGGAGCGCTCCGCGGAGCGATTGGAACAAGAGGCGCGGCTGCGATTCCCGGAGATCTTCCGGCGATAAGGGCAGGCTTGCATCAGCTCCTGGCTCCGCAGCGGGTGACTCAGCAATCCCCAGGAATTTTTGCTCCCATCCGCTCGGGAGATGGAAAATCTTCACCGGAGCGTTCTCCTGAAATGCCCCAGAAGCGGGGATGTCCCGGCTCTCAGGGGATGCTCTCCAGCCTCCGTCCCCCCCGAATTCCCGGTGCCATCCCGAGCCGGGTGCTGGCTCCGCTGAGTTGGTTCCGCTCCCTGCCGAGTTTTGGGCTCACTGCTGCAAGTCGGTGCAGCACAGCCCAGGAAACTCCGGTTTGGAACCCAAATGGAGCTGGGAGAGCAAACAGCCCTGGTGATTCTGGTGATTCATTAGTCCTTTTCTTTTTTTTTTCTTTTTTTTTTTTTTTTTTTTTTTTTTTTTTTTTTTTTTTTTTTTTTTTCTCCCTGTGGTTTTGACATTCTCAAACCAGAATTTTGTCCATTCTGTAGAAGCCCGAAGAGAAAAACAGAACATCTCAGACAGCTCTCCTTAACCAGGAATCTGCATTTTGGGTACGGCACCGAAGCACCATGATTAACAAAATTAAGTATGTCAAACAGTTAATTAAAATACTAAAATATCTTTTTGGTTGTTGTTATCCTCTCCTATTGCCATTAGAATATTGAATTGTACTGACCATTGGGCCCAGCAGGACAGGTCTGGGGGGGTTTCTCTTCTTCCCTCTAAACAATGAGTTTGCACCCATCACTTTAAGCCAGCCCAAGTTAAAGTTACTGTGGCTGGGCTGCCAAAATTTCTTCTGAAACGGGATTTTGGTTGTGGAAGTAGTGGAAAATGAATGCTTCTGTTCCTGTCCTCATAAGAAAGACTTGTGAAAAGGGAGTGTTGGTGGGTGTTTGGGTTTGGTCTTCCCAGAATTGGTCAGTTTGCCTTAGAAATAGTAGATTTAGGAAAATTTATACCTGCTCCTGGCCTGTCATTGAGCTCAGGAGTTAAGACCCAGCTTCAGGCAGTTCACACCTGAACCTGGCCTTTACCCACAGTTCTGCCTCAGCTCTCAGCATCAGCCCAGGCTGGCACCTCTGCTCTCAGATCTACAGCCCCCTCTGACTAAAACTGAGCTTTGTTCTCCGTGCTGCCCCTGCTTTCTAATATTTCAATCACTTCCCTGAGCACTGGCAGGAAGCAATAACAGTCTGTGCACACCTCAGCGAGATATCACAAGAAGAATTTCGTCATCAGACTGTGACAGAGCAGACATTTCCTTTAGGCTGTGGGATGTTTAAACAGAGGCCTCCAAGAAGTGGAAAAAGCTAAAAGCTGCATTTCCAGTTAGCCTCGTTCTTAGAGCAGGGCTCTGAAAAATCCCGAACGATTACAAACACACGGGAATAAAATTGAAAAAAAGCCATTCACTTAAACCAATCAATCATTGTCACTGTTGGTACAGTGCTCCAGAAAGTCTGCTCCTTCTCCTGAAACAGAAATTGCATTTTCTAGGTTGTGTTCATGAAGTTCAGCAGGGACTTTAAAACCATTTTTGAAGTCCGCCCATTTCCTTCGCACCAAGATCTGTGAGTGGAGAAGGCGATGAAATGATGATGAAGTCAAGAGCAACTTTTGCGCCCAGTTTGCACAACGCAGCTCCAAAATACAATCCATCATCTAATCCAGAAAGTATCTTCGTGCCAGCTGTGCTTTTCAGCACCATGCCCTTTTAAATCAGCATCCAAAGTGATTTAACAGCACAACTGATCAAAACCTCAGTTTTCACAGGGCTCCTGACACGCTCACAAAAGGCCAAGTGATTTTCTGCTTATTTAGCTGATCTCGCTGCAGCAGCACTGAAAGTGCTTTTGCAATAATTAAATCAATTTATGTCAGTTTTGGAGGAGCTGGTCACTTTTTTGGACCAGAGTGGGCTTTGAGGAGACTGGTTTACTCTGTGAAATGCTGGCACCCACTCTGCTGCTAAGGTAAACATTTTCTATTCATAAAACCCTAACCAAAAGGAATCCAATGCATTCACAAGCCAGCTGCACGTTAATATCAATGAAGGCTAAAAACCCTGCGTGTGCTGTAAGGAGGGCTGGAGCCAGAAAAGGCCATAATGTTGCAAAGTGGATTGCTGTCCAGAGCAGGGATCATTTCCATTCCAAACAAGTGCACGTGCGGGTTGCTCTGTGCATTAATATTTCACAAGGTGTATTCACAGCACAGGGAATACCCATTTCCCAAATGCAAACACTGTGTTCTGTAATTCTCAACATCCAGTGAGGATTTCAGCACCAAAGAGGACTCAAAAGACAGAAGTGTCCTTTTTGCTCAGCTCTCTGCTCTAATTGTTTCACCAACACCTCCTGAAATGCAGGTGAGGGCTGTAATTCTCAACATCCAGTGAGGATTTCAGCACCAAAGAGGACCCAAAAGACAGGAGCCTCCTTTTTGCTCAGCTCTCTGCTCTAATTGTTTCACCAGCACCTCCTGAAAAGCAGGTGAGGGCCAGCTCTGAGCAGAGCTGCTGCTGTGCAGGAAAAGTGACATTGATGAGAGCAGCAAACCAGAACCCCCATGTATTTGTCCTGCTGTGAAAGACACAGACCTCGGGGACCAAATGTTGTCAGCAGAGATCAGGAGGCTCTGGGGCCCTTCCAAGACAAGCCCTGGAGAGCAGCAGGTGAGCCCTGAGGGAGTGTGGGGACACTTGCACTGGGTCCCTCTGTGGCACCCTGCATCCATGAGAGCAGCACGGGGCCCCAGGTGTGAGCAAGCCCCTCCTGCTCCTGGAGAGGAAGAGGATTTTCCTAAAGTAGGTTTAAAAATGAATAAAAATCAGCATGAGGTGCTGGCTGAGCAATGAAATATTTTTCAGCCTTACGTGTGTACGTTTACCAGTTCTGTGCATCTCACTCCAAAATTTACTTTTTGATTACCAAGAGAAAGGACAGCTCCCATCAGCCTCTGGCCTCCCAGGGCACCCAGTGTTTGTAATTCATTTTTCTGTCATTGCACTCCGTGACCTGTGTTATTTCTGACTCCAGCACATCAGCTTTTGTAACAGCAAATGTGTGCCAAAACCCCACTGCAGCAGAGAAGGCCCAAAGCAGATTTGGTTAGGGTGGATTTTCCGAGCCCATTGCCATCGTCTCACTGGAGACACTCTGGAACCCTCCTTCCAGAGGCTGCTGGCTTCCTGATATTCACAGAATTACCACGGATTTGGACAGGAAAGCTCACAGTGTAAATTTCTGTAATTACAATGAAACACAATATTAAAAAAAAAAGCAAAATGAAGGAAAATTAGTAGGATGTATTAATTAACTTGTCTGCTGCCTTATCCCTCCTGCAGTGCACAGAGATCCTGGAAGCAGTGCTGCTGGTGTAGAATTAATTATTTTCTCACTCCCCAGCTGCTGCAGCCGTTCCAGAGCTGGCTGGGCTGCTGGGAATGCATCCTTCACACATCCCAGGTTCCTTGCACTTGCATTAATCACCAAACTCCCAGGCATCGCACCAGCCCAACAACTGCCACCACACCCAGCCCCACCAAAGTCAGGCAAACATCTGTTACCATCTGGGTGATGCAAGCACCGGGGAGATCAATTTTATTGATTTTGACATGGCCACTCACTAACCCTAATTCATTTGTAAGAGTTTTCCACCCAGGTCTTGGATTTGAACTTGTGTTATCTGTTGGAGCAACTGCTTATTATTATGCCAAAGTATAAAATATTACAGAAAAATGAAATAGGTGCTTTTTAGGAGATCAGCACTGCGGATACACGGAGCAAACCTCGACAAGGCAGCTCTCAGTTCTCCTTTAGTTTTAAAACAGAGCTTCCTCTGAGTTAACACCGCTGCAGTCTCTGCTGTTCAATCTCTTCCCAAAGCGGGGTTTCGATGCTGAGGAGCGAGGCCGCTCGCCAGTTTGGGAGCGGGATCTGTCCCCGCTTCCCGCGGCCCCGCAGGGACGCGCGCGGCTCGGGCTGGCCGCGCTCCCGGCCGTGCCCAGCAGGCGGCGCCGGCGCCCGCTCCTGGCGACAGCGGGGAGTCCCCGAACCGCGTCCCGCAGCCCGGACCGCATCCCGGACCGCATCCCGGACCGCATCCCGCATCCCGAACCGCGTCCCGGACCGCATCCCGGACCGTGTCCCGCATCCCGGACCGCATCCCGGACCGCGTTCCGCATCCCGGACCGCGTCCCGGACCGCATCCCAGACCGCATCCCGGACCGCGTCCCGCATCCCGGACCGCATCTCGAACCGCATCCCGAACCG
>VYXC01009182.1:45637-61929 GCA_013397175.1 Platysteira castanea | reverse complement strand
CCCACCCAGCCCCCCACCCCCCCCCCATCCAGCCCCACATCCCACCCCGCATCCCGCCCCTGCATCCCTCCAATCCCACCGCCCAGAGCCACGGGGACATCTCAGGTTATCCCAATGTCTCACAGCAACCAACTCGTGTTGGTGCTTGTTCCAAACTCACTTAAGAGCCCCAGTGCTATTAAAACTGAAAGAATGATCAAATTCAAACACAATTAATCATTTCCTCATTTTTCCTCTTTTGTTAGACTCAGATTGGGCAGCCTTAGCTTGGAAACTTCCGTGTGCACACAATAAGAAATCGTACGAAAAGGGTTTGCAAAAAGAGGAAATAATAAGTAACAGAGAGAGCGGGCTACAAATAACTGAGTGACCTACAAAAATATTGCCAAATCATGCACCGTGTCTTACCTCCAATAACAAATTCCTTTGAAAGTGATTGCATTATTTTAAAAGCCTGCTGTAAATGGGAAACCTTAGGTAAAACTCTCAATTAAAGAAAAAAACACCCATCCAATTAAAAATTCCACGTTCAGTTCTTTGGCCGAGCACAGACACACGCCACATTTCGCTTTCTTTATTGCAGCTGCAGGAAGGAGATTTTTGGGGCTGTTCCTCCGGCCCTGACCCAAGTGCACCTCAGTGCCAATTCCCCCTGTTCCCAACAGGGAGATGGAAGGGAAACGAGGGAGCAGAAAAAGACAAACAGGGATTGGGGTTTTTTCCTGAAACGGATCTTGGCCACGTTACCTTCAGGAAAGTTACGACTGCAGTTAAACTCAGAACTTTGGAGCATCCCAGCTGAAAGAAACAAACCCCATTTTTATCACTTTTCCCCCTGCAGTTTTGTGCGTAGGTTCTGTGATCCCTGCTTTAGAAGGATGAACACCTCCAGCTCTGAGCCTTGTGTTAAGGGAATAACTCACCCTTGGGATGCAAGACAGCTCAGCCCACATGTGGCAGAGCAGTCCCGGGATTATTTTATTCACACACAGAGATATTCCTGCCACCAGTGACACACTGTGCTGATTTATTGGCTGCGTGTTCTCAAATGCCTCTGCAGCACTGCTCGTCAGGGGCTGGATTAAACAGGGAGCAGCTCAGTAATGCAAATTTTGTGTTCTAACTCAGGATCCCGATTTCGGATCTTCTGGGCATAGAGAGCTTAAATGTGTTTTCCTTTCCTTTCTAAAATTGAACTCTAGCTGCATACACATCGCAAAAAAGTATTTTTACCTGCCATGTGTCTTAAAAAGAGCATAATCCAGCCAATCCCATCACTAATGTAGAAAGTGTGAAGGGAAAATTGGTTTGCTCTGTCCTGAAGAGCCCAAGTGCCTGTCTTCTGTATTTCAGTACACACTGAGGTGTCAGAAAACTCACGTGGAATTTGCAGCTCAAACCAGCAACCGTGTTTAAAGCCACCAGTGCTTAAAAGAATAAAACAGCAGGATCCATTTCTAGTATTTTCCCCTAAAAGTTCCCATAAAAAATTAGGATGAAAATGTTTGATTTCAAGCTGTAACATTCTTTGCCCTCCTCCCGCAAAGAGGAGTGGAAGCGATCAGCAGGAGCTGAAAGGCAGTTTGATCTTTGTTACATTGGGACCAGGGAACCCAAGCAGCTCTTTTACAAGGCATCGTAATTGTTTCTACTTGCAAAACTGGATGAAGAAATCGCTGCTATTCTTAAAACACATTTATCACATACACACAAAAGTCAGCATATTTCTACTCGGAGCACAGCCCCAGCCAACCAGAGAGAGTTCCCGAGTTCCGCCCACGCTCGCTCTCTCATCCTCCCCTTCCCCAGAGCAATCCTGCCTCTGGCCCGTCCTGCACGGAGTCCCCCCCGAGCCCCTCACCTGGGCTCTGCTGCTGCTGCCACCCTGCCCAGCCTCCCCGGGGTGATGGCTGCAACACCGAAATTGGGAGTTCTGAATGAAAAGGTGAGAGTGGAGGAGGAGCCCGAGGTGGGGAAGGCACAAGCTCTCTGCTGTTCCAAAGGATTTGGGAATTTCAAGCAGTTCTGCACGTGGTAACTGAGACAAGGGAAAAAGTGAGGTTGTATAGGGGGTGTCCTTGGACCTCTAGAATTTTTAAGTTTGGGGCTTCACTGAACTTTTCCAAGTTTCACGAAACACATATTCCTGTTATTTACATCCATTCGTTCTTCGACCGAAGCTTAATTTAAAAAACATGTCCTTTGAGCTGAGAGCAAGTCTGACTAATTCTGTTGTAAATGCTGCTGGAGATGAACAAAACTACCACTATAAATGAAAAAAAACCAGAAAAGGCCTCATGCCTGCACAGCAGCCACACTCAGGCTACTGCCCAAGCTGTGAGAGCACAGCTCTCACTTTCTTAACTCAAAACCAACCCCAAATCAACACCCATCTGCTAAAATCCATACCAGATACAGGGAAACCCTAAAGACTGAATCCAGAAGCTGAAGAAGTTGAAGTTCCTTTACTCATCTGTTTTCTCTTTCTCTTTCTTTCTTACATGCTTGGCTCCTCTGTTTCCCTTTCCCAGTGAAGTGTTCTTGTTTAGATTTTATCCTTCCAGCCCTTTCCCGATTCACTCTCCCCTGCAGTACAAAGCAAGTCCTTTGGCACCTTTGTCTCTGTCCTGTTGCTTCTCAGAGGAGTTTTGGGTGGGCTCCAGGCCCAGCCTCAGTGGCAGCTGTGCCATTCTTTCCCCACTCTCCAGGGAAGAGGAGGAAAAAGCACCATGGATATGGTCCTTGCTTCCCAGCTCAACCCTGGTGTCCCTCTCCCAGAGAAGAAAAGGACCCTTGGGAACCAGACCAGAGCTGCAGCCCTGTGCACGCTGGTTAATTTTCCATTTGACACTTCCAGAAACATCTCATGGATATTTATGAGATCACAGTCTATTTCTCACATTAGAATTTCACTTACTGGTATTTAATAAGCAGTTGTGATACTCTGCCTGTTAGCAGGATGCCCTCATGTTTTCCACAGGCACACACAGCACCCTCTCTTTTAAATTTCTTGCTACCTGTGGTCCAGGGCAGGTTGAGAATTGAGATGTCCACAGTTTCCTTTCTCCTTAAACGTTTGCATTCCCACCTTCTTCCCTCTCTTTAGACAACCTCCTTGAACAAGAAAAGTCATTCTAGACTCCCCCTGCCCAAGAAAAAGGCATTTTCCCAAATGGAACTTCATGGGAGCCAGGGAGTGTTGCTCTGCCCCTCTTGCTGGCCAGGGCTGCTGTGCAGCCTTACCTACATCCCACCACTGCCAGAGGAGGAAGTGGATTTTTTTCCCCTCCTGGCGACTCCTGGGGAGGTTCCCTATTGTGTTCTGGGAGCCCTCGTTCCCAAAGGCTATTGTGAAAGCTGTAGTAAACAGAACTTTCAGCATCGGGATGCGAGGAACGGGATCCAAGGCTGGAAACATTTGCCAGGAGGGGATGTGACCGCTGCCCCATTCAGGGCTGGATGGTCCAGCACTTCACCCCAGCTGCTGGATACAGCACATTCTGTCACCAGGGGGACAAAGGTGGCAATTACTGACGAGCCAGGCCGCCCAAAACAGCATCAGGATGTACAAAAAATTTCCTTCCCATCGGGGAAGGAAAGAACGGATCTCAATTCCAGGTAGCGGGCTGCAGGCTCCGGTTGTGTCAGCGAATTTCCATGAACTGTTGTGGAGCCCCGTGAGTACGGCCAGGGAGCTGATGACAGCCCAGGATTTGGCCCAAGGGCTGAGGCTGAAATGCTCAGAGAATTCCAATTAGTTTCTCTGCTGTTTGGCAGAGTGTGTGATGTCAGACGGGCCAGATGGTTCAGTTATGGAAAACCAGGGAAGGAGCAGAAAGTGGTGGATCTGAGTGTTTAGGAAATTGAGATGAATACAGGGTTTCAAGGAATTAAATGATAGTGCAGAAGTAGTGTTGCATAGGGAATAAAATACTGTCAACAGCTGTGGAGTTAGGTGTTCTGTGTTAAATTTGCTGTGGAGATAGGGACATTGATGTTCTTTCTTGTAGATTCTGGAAGGAACGGAGGAAATGTGCAGGTGATAGAAACACCAGGTGATAAATTTATTGTTTAGAGAAATATTAAGTGGATTTTACTAATCATGAAATGATTCAGCAGAGAGGAAAGGATGTATCAAAGCAACTCCAGATGAAGGCAAATAATTGCTTGGTACTACCAGTCTTCAATATTCAGGTACATAAAGGAAGATACTGGGGATGTTTAAGGCAGCAAAGGTTTGATCTGATTCGATCCCAATCACTTGGCCTTTGCCTGCTCTGGGTCAGTCCAAGTCCCTGGTGTCTACAGGTCATAACAAAGCTGTAAACTGCTTTTAAATTCTTCCAGTCCAGCTTCCCACACACTATTAATTACCCTCGGGTTGTACCAGTAGTCCTCCAGTGGCCTTTGCAATGCAGAAGTAACTCAGAAACCTTTGAAAGTGCAAAGTAACTCAGAAACCATCACCTGTTTTTACTGACATTTCATCACTTCTCGTATCACTGTTAATTGGATTCCTCGCTGGTGTTGAAATCAAACACGAAGAAGCTGCCTGCCATGTCTGCAAGGCCACTCTGGCTCTCACAGCCAAAACAGAGCCCTCATCAATCAAAACCTCCCTGATAATGCAAAGGTTCCGTGCAGAAGGATGCCAGGACCTTTTCTCACTTCTCACACTTCATCAAAGCAGCCAAGCAGAAATACTTGGCTCAGTTATGCAGGGAGAACAGACACCAGTGCTCCTCGGTGCCCAGGGAACAGGAGAGTCAGGGGAAAGATGCCCTGATAGGCTGAGGGTCATTTCCAGGCACAAATTAACCCCGGAGCAAAGCAGGTGAGCACAGAGCATCTTCAGAACTCCGTGCCTTTCTGGAAGCTGCTTCTCTCACCTCACGAGTTTGTCACTTTGCATCACCTTCCTCACCCCCAGGAAGGATTCGTGTGCTTGGAAGTCCAAGAAAAAGCTGTCCCTCACTGTTCCCATGTTCGAAGGCATTTTTTTCTGTACAAAAGAAGTGGTTGGGGTTTTAGCAGGAATGGATAATTTCTGTCTGCCCGCCAAATTTCATCCAGACAAATTTAGCTGCACAGGAGTCTGAAACAGCTTTTCAGAGGTGGGAACCAAAGCTGCAGAAAACAACATTTTTATTTGTTATTTCCCGTTCAGGAATGTCTTTTTTCCATGATGGGCTGCAGATCTCTCACCAAAGCAGAGAGCTGGGGCAAAGAACCCCCTCAGAGCTGTGAGAAAAGGAGCAAGAGCCTGAACTCTGCTCATCTTTCTGTCAGACATGAGCTGAGGCCTTGATTCCTGCACCACTGACACACAAAAAGCCACTGGAATATAAATTGTTCCATGGTAGTGAGAGTAAACTAATACTGCAAAGACATTTTTTAAATTGACAGAAAAAACACAAGAATTCTGCTGGCAGAGAACTTTTGTAGCATTCAAAGTGCAGCTCTATCCTTCAGCTCTGTCCTTTAAGGAAGTCCCTAAAGAGGTCAAAGCACCTCACTGGTTCCAGGAGCTAAAACAAGAATAAAAATCAGTAATTTATGGCAATGTCTTTATTCACTGACACTCCAGGAAGAACTAAAGCCACTTGGTAAAAGGAATTGCCCAAATTCTGCTCTGAGCAGAGAACACTCTGGAAACTCTCACTATGGCAATGCCTTAAAAATTACCCACAGCCTAATTAACATCTGCTTCAGGAGCTGAGCTTATTACAGGGTCACTTATCTACTCGAAGGATCTTGTGCACAACCCAGCAGATTTTTAATGTTTAACATTTCTGCCCATAAAGCACCAGTGAACGCCACCCACCTAAGGGAGCATGCGGTGGGGAATTCAGGTCTGGGTCTCACTAATGCCAGCTCTTCTCATCCCAGGAGAGCTAACATCACCCAGGAAAGAAGTGCAGCTCTTTTTAGAAAGCTCAGAGAAGACTTGGAAATTTTAGCAGCAGAAGAGAAATGACGACAACAAAAAAAAGAAGTATTGAAAAACAAACTGGAAATTCTGTAACTGAGAAAACTCTCCTGCCAAGGCCTGGTGTGGATGGTCCTAGCTGCAGAGGGTTTATTAGGAAATAAACCTAGAAATGGGTCTTGGAAAGTTTGAAAATGAAAATGTTTGAAAATGTTTCTCCAAAGCACAGCCTTCCCCAGCTGCAGCCTGGCTCTCCTGAAACACGGCTGGTCAGAAGGTGGTAACCAAACCTTCTGCCATCCTCAGTTTTTAGGGGAATTATTCCTCTGACTCATTTCCCACCGTTAGTCTGGCCAGCTGCTCAGCAGCAGAAATGGAATTTTGGGGAACGTGTGTCACAGGGCACAGCATTCAGGGCAGGGAATAAAGTTCCAGACCTCGGGAAGATTGATTTCCCTCAGCTCAGCACACACAGGGGTGTCTCTAGGACTCAGAAAACCCAGGGTGATCTCAAACTTAAGAGGAGATCCATGTTCACTTAGAAGTAGAATGCAAAAGTCAACCCTTCTTCCACTAATTCTGGCTTTGCTAAATGTTCTTCTTATTATCAATCTAAAGATAATAATAAATAATCTTATTATTATCAATCTAAAGACTTCTGAAAGACTTTCTGATCATTATTCCGAGTGTTATTTTAGTTTTGGTTTTGTGCTTTTTAAAGCTTGGAGGCGTGGGCAGCCTGCTGATGTTCCTGCAGCTGAAGCCCCACAGTTAAAGGAGATGGTTAAGCAAATCAAAAATCCTAAAACAACTGCAGTCCTGTCTCACTTAAAAGGCATTTTAAGACTGGCTTAGGTCCAGGGCAGCTCTCTGCCTTTAATATGCCTTGAGTCACATATTTGAATTTGAAACGAGTGCTGGGGAAGTTTTATAATTTATTTAAATGGTCATTCAGGAAGAGCTTCAGCAGCAGCTCCATGGTTCTTGTTGAAGCTTAAGATAATTGGCTCATGGAAAAGCAGAGCTGTGTGAAGGTGGGAAGGAAAAGCGTAGCTGGAAGCCAAAAACACCCAAGAAGAAGAAATATCTATAAAATGGGGTTTAGACATGGGAGGGAATTATCAAATACAGTCATATATAACTTGATCTTGGAGATCAAGACCTTGGAGATCAAGATCTTGGAGACCAGATCCTGGAGAAACACAAAAATTAAATACTTAGATAATGATTTTTAAAAGGTGGAAAGATAATGCAATCAGAAAGAGGTGAATTTAACAAGTGGATTTGCTGCTGTACCCAAAGATCTCAGAGCAGGCTGTGCACATTCCGGGTCTCACCTGGCTATTAGAAATCATTCTTTATTTTCTCAATTTAAGTGGTTTCAGGGTATTGGAGAGTCAAATTAATGTCATTGGGAAATAAGATATACTGCTGTTTGTTTGGGGGGAAAAGTGCACGTATTTTTATAAGAATTGTGTCTCAAAAATACAAACATTAATTTGAAGTTAAGTTTGAGAGCATTTAAAAACCTGAGCTGGGAAATGGATCGGACAGTAAGAGATCACATCACACAAGCCACAAAATAGGAATATGATAAAATTTTAAAAAGCTGAGGTAAAATATCAATGGAGCTGAGATTTCTAACCAAAAAAAATTCAAATAAATTTTAAAGGGTACATTTATGAATAAAACTCCAGACCAAACCAGCCTGGAGCTGTGTGGTGAGTAAACAGGAAACTGGAACCAGAAAATATAGAGTGGAAGGAGTCTGCTGCCATAGGTGGGAGCAGTTACCCCAAGTCCTTCCTTTCTTCTGAGCTAAGATTAGCAGGTTTAATAACTCAGTTCCAAGAAACAGGCTGAATTCTTAAAATCAATAACTTTTTTTTCAATTTCTGGTTATTTTCTGGATGTATATCCAGAGACAAAGGCAATTTTTTAATCTTGTTTTTCTCCTAATCATAATGGAAGTTAAAATCCTGCTATTCTCCTCCTCTGCATTACTGTGTGGAATATCAAATCTGAAATTCTGCTTTTCACTTCTTGGGCGTTTATTGCTGTGCTTTCACTTAATTCACTTAATTCACTTAATTCACTTAATTCTACTCCACTGTGAACTTTTGTTGTTTCACCCTGCTTGCAAAAATATCCTTGAAGAGCAAAGCTGCCCAAGTCCCACTCTACAAAAAAGCCATTTTCCCCCCAAAATCTTTCATGCTGCAACTTCCCTCTCCTCTCAGTAGTAACCCATCTATTTCTAGGATGGAAGTGAGAATTACTCCCCAGTGAGCTGAGACTTTTGTGGTCCGTCTGGAAAAAGAGCTGTACATTTTTTTCCACTCCAGTTTAAAGGGGTGTTTTGCTCACTCTGTGCTCATTGGAAGCAGGTGTAAATTATTACTGAGAAAAAAACTTATGGATAACTGCTGTCGCCAAAAAAGTCACCAAAAAAGTGACTTCAATTGTGATCCAACTGCAACTGTTACACTCTGAGGAGAGGGGTTACGGTAAGATAATCTTGATTTCTGATACACTTTATTATCTGTATTTTATCCTTAAAAAATTTAGCTTTTCAGTGATTTATGACGGAAGTAGAATTACCTATAAAGTCTATTTAGGGGAAAAAAATTCAGCAAAGGGCCAAACTCCACACGACACAAATAGGTTTCCACATGTGGACAGCTTGTTACTCAGCACACTTGAGCAGGGATAAACAGAATGCAAAATAAATTACAATAAGCAATCAGAATTTCCCGACTGAATCAGATTTTCTACCATTCTACCCCTATTTTTGTGCCTTGGTTGCACGGGTTTGGTTTCAGGTTCAGCTGTGGGAGCACAGAGCTGGGAAAGGCCCACGGAGACTGACAAACACAGCACGGGGTGACCGGGCCCAAACCTCCAAAACTTTCAAATAAAAGTAGGAGAGTTTACATTAATTTTATTTTAGCTCACTGAAACAACAGTGAGCTGCCAGGTTCTAGTCCACGGTGTACTGAACTGCTAGATTTTATTATTTATTGCCTTCTATAAAACCCAAACCCCAGAAATCTGCCCAGCCTCCTCTGTACACTCCCAGAACTGCATTATTTTGCTCACACAACAACAAGGTAAAAAAATCCTCGTAATGAAGCTCACAGAGCACAGACTTGTGTAGAAAAATGAGTTTGATGATATCTGCTCCACGTCCCGTGGAAGGGATGCTTCGACATTAACTTATGCAAATCCAAGTAAACATTCCGTAGTATGCAAATGAGCTGTTAATAAATCATTAGCATACCTTACATCTGTATAATGGACTTTTTGAAGAGCTTTTTCAGCTCTGCTCTGCTCATACTGAGGGCTCAGAGCCCCAGATAGCAATCACAAGTGCTATTACAACACAAATAACACAGATTACATTCAGAAAAACACAAAGAATGCAAGAATTATCAGCCAGTTACAATCTGAGGGAATAAAGAATTCCAGCAATGCGGGAATATTTTTAATTAGGGTTTGAAACACATTAAAGCCATCAACCAACACCACCCCCCTACTCCAAACCTGCCTTTTTAAAATCAATTTCATCTTGTAACAAAGAAATTTTTAGCAGGGAGTATTTATAACCTAAATTAGAAATACAAGGTTTCTGGCTGCTTTGTGTGTTGTTCCTGCCCCAGTGTTATTTTTCCTCCATTTCTGATCCAACCAGCTATTTAAATTCACCAGGATGTTTGCACCCGTTTCCTAATTCACTTTATAAGTTAGCTAGCACTTTGGTTTTTATTTTTTAAATTTATTTATTTTAGCTTTCAACGCTTGACATGAAAAGGCAAATTCTACAGAGCCCACGTGGAGTCACCATAGAATGACAAAAACCTCCTCAGAAGGTGTCACAGGTCCTGAGAGAGCACAAATGACAACCCCAAGAGCTCCTCCAGTGATGATGAGGGGTTTCAGGCACACAGTGGGCAGAAGTCCTAACACACTTGAAAAATATTAAACTGAACAATAATGGAGCAGTGCCAAACACGAAAAGTTACCAAAGATAATTTTAATTGTTGTAGATATAATAGTGGTCAATGACAGCTGTTTTGGAACAAAAAGGTTATTTCCTGAAAATTATTGTAATATTTTTTCTCCCAAAATAGCCCCTGATTCACTGCTAAAGCTACCTGGCATCCTCTAATGCTCAGCACGGACTAACAACCAGCTATTAACTTTATTTTTCAGGAGTCTTCAGATCTTAAATGAAAATAATGACTTATTTGAAAGCCTAAGAAGAGTCAGTTCAGAAGAGGAGCAGACAACCCGAGTGAACAATTTGCATGACTGGAACATTTAATGGAACACCCATTTCAAGCTGCTTTGCCTGGCCAGATTTTATTTTCTTGTACTCCTGCAGCACAAAATTCAAGTAAGGATTAAAACTATCATTTGTCTGCCCAGCAGAGCTCCCTGCACGTTGGCAGCACGCTTTTATCATGAAGGTTTAATCACAGAGCATTTAACACACTTGGAAATTCTCATCTGAGGCCTTTGGGTTCAGCATCTCTGAGCATTTCCACAACACAACAGCAGAAAATAGGATGCTCTAATAGGAGAGGACAAATATTGGGGTAATTTTTCGCTGTGTTCTGCCTGGATCTCACAGCCCTGCCTGGGTACAAGTCAGAGGGCAGAGTTTGGTGTGTATTTTTTTGGGTCATACCTCAGTGGTCACAATCTGTGGAAAAAGAAGCCTCTGCAGCACAGTTTGTGAGATGTAAATAAAGGATGCTCCCATTTTATTGTTTTGTCACTCTTTCAGAACTAACACGACTAAAATGACACCATTTGAGGACATTTGGTGTTATAATAATGTATATTAATTACAAAGGCAATCAAGAAACTGCTTTATTCAGTCTTTGGTCTCTTATCCAAAGCCATGCAACGCATTTACTCTAAATATTAATGAAGGTATTGCAGCAAACATAATTAAATCTATGGGATAATCTGAGTGTCATCAAATTCCCTTTCAGTCTTTATTACCTATATCCATCCTAAACAATTCCAAAATGTTGAAAATATGTTTAAGCATTTAAGTAATTAAACCTGATTTGCAAGAGATTTGAAAGAGACCCCAATCTCCTTGGTTTAAAACCTCTCTGCAGCAGAAATAAAAGTTGTGGTGACGGGAACCCACGACAGGAATGCTGAGAACTGATCCTTGAGGCAAGGAGATGCTCCCCATTCCAGGACTTTCACTGGGATTTGGGAGCTGCAGTGTGTGAACTGCTCTTCTACAGCATCATCCTCATCTAATGACTGGCAGCATTTCCTACGTCTCTCTGAGCACCCTGGAGATTTGGGGGAAATATGTAAAAAGCAGGGATTTTAAAAATAGTGTTTCAAATTAACTCCATCACAACAATGTATAAAAACTATAAAGCGGGACAAAGGTTATAGGAAATGGAAGTACCAAGAGATCTTCAAGCAGTCCTCCAAAAGAAACAATGGGAGGGGGGGGATTAATTATTTTTTCACAATTATGAGGCAGCGAGTACCTTTCTCATACTATTACAAAGAAAACACAATCCTCTTCAGGGAAAAAAAAATGGTTCATTGGAAGCTGGAGGCAAAGTTCTCCGGATATTTTGAGTTAAAATTTGCACTTTTGAGGTTTTAGTCTTTACTGGAATCACTGAACTGGGTGTAAGACAGCAAATTATCCAAAAGGAGTTACTTTAGGGATGTGGCTGTGATCTGCTGATACAAATACACACAAAGTCCTGTCCTGAGCACAAAATAATCATGCAGAGGGTAGTGACTTGTCTCGCCGTGCCTCAGCAATGAAATATTATTTCTATTTTATATCTGAGTAAAAGGAGACAGAGCTCAGTGACTGCAGTGACCCACAGGAAGTCAGTGACACAACCAGGAATAGAAGCGAGACCTCTCAGCAGCTCAGTCCCATGCTTTAACCACAAGCCCAGCCACCTCCTTCCCATCTCAGATTAGCACAACCCCGAGCCTTGGTTGCATCAGCTCCTAATTTCAGATGTCTAAGCATGCATAATTGGAGAAATCTGGATTTCTGAAGTGGAGTAAGTTACGTTCATAAAGCTGTCTTAGCTCAATCACCCAAGAAATTCGGATAAACTGGTTTTAAATGAGGCTCAAAAGGACCTTTTGGTCGCTTTAAAAGGATTCCTTCAGAAATAAAAGTCGGATGGATGAACACATCTGACTGATAGCAGGATATGCTTGGGCTCTTTATTCCTTATGTTCTTCTGCCTGCTGACTGCGTGTGATGTGCAATTTGTTTGATCAGAATGGGGCTGGAACACGAATATCATGTACAGAAGAGCCAGCCAGTCCTAGAGAGGAAGTTACTCCCTTCAAGATGAATTCAGAGAAGTTAAGAGTTGGGGGCAGACTAAAACCCCATTATAATTGAGGTGGGCAGGCCGGTGAGATCTTGGCTTTAGTGAATTTAAAGCAGGCACGGTTTGGATTTTGTTCTCTTGCTCTCCAAGCCTCGAAGTTCAGGCAGAGGAGGCTCACTTTGAAGGGGTTCTTGTTTTGACCCGCTCTGCAGTTATCTGTGAAAAATCTGCCTCGTGCCTGGTTCTATCCCTCCTGCTGCATCCCAGGAGGAACTCAGCCAGGGATAGTGTCTACCAGCACTTCAAGGAATGCAGTTTTTACCCTGGGTTTGGCCATATATCTGTGTAAAATGCTGCTGATAGCAGCTGAAACTTCTAATTCCCTTCAGCTAGAGAGTGTGTACATACAGAATGTGCAAGCAGGAGATAGGAGTGTGGTGTGATATTATGACTTACTCTTTTAAAACATGCCTTCCCAGACCAAAAACTGCCAATAAAGACAGAATGAGATACGTTAAGGCAAATAAGATATGCTTTTTATCAATAAAAGGACACCAGATATACGAATTAAAATATTACATTACCCAAGAGAAAGAACACGGGGTAACTCTAAAGAAAAAAAGCAGCCATACAGTGCATTTTTAGCTTATTTTAACTCCATTCCTTTAAACCAATGCAATTTGCACAACCAGAACTTGCTGCTCAGGCTGCCAGATTTACAGCTGCACTGCCAGAGAAGGAGATTGCCCTCTGGATGTTAAAAGTTTGGCTACTTCTTCATTCTATCCCACAACACCGGGGTGGGACGCGCTGCGTGAGGGGTGATTTTAAACTCGGGTAATGCACCCAGAGACTGAGAGCACAGACACAGGGGAAACAGAAAAAGTGAATAAAAGGTGGGGCTCGTGTCCTTGCAGAGATGGGAAGGGGTATAAATCCTTGTAAGGTTGCTACCCTGTCCAAGCCAGCTGAAAAAATCACAGCATCACCTCCAATAAATTCGTTGTTCCAACCATAAACGCCTCCCTGGAATTCCTTACCCGGAACTGTTGGGCAGAA
Organism: Platysteira castanea; assembly: GCA_013397175.1. Lineage (NCBI taxonomy): Eukaryota > Metazoa > Chordata > Aves > Passeriformes > Platysteira > Platysteira castanea. Next base: position 48,594 of record VYXC01009182.1, on the reverse strand, counting down.
ATTTGTTCATAAGGATGGAAAAGGGAAATGAAAGTGCTCAGGGAAGGTTACTCTGTCATTGCTAACACCCTTATCCATCTCGAGAGCCCACAAAGTACTCATTTAAATTTCTCATCTCGTTTTTGCCACGTGATTCAATTTAATCTGCCTCGTATTTTCGGAATAATTGAAACCCATCATGTACAGTCAGTCAGTAATAAGTGCAAGCAGAAATAATATTTCTTTTCGGATGCGATGAATGCTTCAAAAAGACTCACCACAAAAAACTGACTGGTTAAAATTAATATAAAACGCAATTCTTTCACATGAAAAGAATTAACTAATGCTTTTATACCCAATAAGAAAAACAAAGTATAATTGATCTCGTGTGAAGGCAAATTATCTTCTAATTTTAAAACTAGAACTGATGCTGAGAGATTCTTTTCTGCTTCTCTTTGAGCTTGGGGAAGAACTGCCCATGGCTCAGGAAGGCCTGAGCCAGACATTTCATCCTTGTTTCATAACTCTTCGAGGTCCCAGCCAAACTTAGGAATTCTCTCAGATAAGTGGGGGAGAAAGTCTGGATCATCAAAAACTGCACAGTCAAACAATGCAAACAAAAAGTTACAGGGAACTGATAATGTCTTTATTATGACCATTTCATTACTGTATAAAGCAACTTGATTACAGAAGAGATAATATATTTGTAGCCTATTTTATTTCTTTACCAGTACAGAAATGATTGGCTTTCTCTGCAAAAAAAACCCCCACTCTTTGTTAAGGAAAAACAAATTAATTCATATTATAAATAAGGCGTATTTTTATTGATTCTTTACAGAGAAAATTTATGGGTTCTTCCTCTCTTGATTCTTCAAATTAAGATTAGACGTCAATCTAAAAAAAAAAACATTTAATGAGATACCAAATCCTACCTAAAAATCCACATTAAGCAGGAAATCAAGTTATTTTTTCCTTTCCTGTCTCAATCTGCTAGAATGCATACTTACAAAACTTGACTAATTTGTAGATAAGTTACCATTCTGGTTTTGCTCTGTGTTTCATGAGCTCTGTTCAAAAGATGAACTTGCTAAATATAATGCTTAGGACAGAAATAGGTTGACCCTGTATTTGTAACATTTCTTTGAAAGCTGTGTCTGGCTGATTTCTCTGGGCTGAGTGAGAAATTCTCTGTCTCGCCCTTGCAACTTAATTAAAATCCAAACTGTGCTTTGTATTTCTGCCTTATTTTTGAACTTGTTAAAACTCTAGAGTCACAGCTGGATGTTATCAATACCTGCCAATTTTGGGAATGCTTCCAGCTGCATTAATCTGCACATTAAAACCTCGGGTTTTGGGAGGGGTCCTCTATTATTCAAACACTTAAACTAAATTACAATTCTAATTCTCCAGCAGCTCCCACAGCAATCTACAGCTCTGCTCTCACCAGAGCTAAATCAGAGCTCTGTGGAGTGTCCAGCTCAGATCCTTCTCCTTTTAACTTTCTACTGAAACTCCACCTCAGCTATTGCTGTCAAGTGGTAGAAATATTAATAACCGAGGTATTTAAAACCTCTTATTGTTGAGATTATTTTTACCCACATCTGCCTCTTTGTTCATCCATGGTAATTCTAAGGGTTTGTTTTACTTGTTTTCAGGACCTGGCTTCTAATTCCGAGCCAGGGTATTACTGGAACAGGTTATTACTGCAGTATGTTAAAACAATTTTTTAAATACCCAACCCAAACAATAAAAAATAACCACTTAAAAAATTTTTTTTCCACATTTCCAGGGCTAGAAAATTCAGATGAAAGGGAAAAAGCAGGAATTGAAAACGATTCCTTGATCTGTCAAGGCAGAGGTAGCACCTCCAGCCTATGGAAATAGACAGATAATTCTCATAAAAATTAACACAAGGCTTCAAGCCTCTGCAGACAGGGAGATTGTTCTCATAAACAAAAGGCTGCAGGCAAAGTTAGTATCTGTAGGCAGTCCAGGTATTTTGACGTGTTCAACCCTAATCTATAAATTGCCTTCAGTATACAAATAATAAAGCAAATGTGGGCTCCTTTTCAAAATGCCTGATGACTAAGAACCGTAATGAGGCAAATTTGGGATCCTCTCAGCCTTCCAGTGATGTCCAAGGGATCAGGAGTTTTTCAAGATAAACTGTTGTATCCCGGGGCACCTCGAGTTCCAAGATGACTCTCTAAAGCCTGTTGATCTTATGCCTTTTTTTTTTCCACATCTAACTTCTTTTTCAAAGCCTCGGAGGCTGAGATAGAGGAGGTGACAGGCTTGTTGGGGCTTGCTGCCTCTGGAGAGGTACCGAACACAGCCTATACCGCTCGTCTCTGCATTCCTGGGAGGGGGGGAGAGCGCCCAGAGATAATCTCTAGGAAAAAAAAAAATAAAAAGGAAAAAGAAAAAAGTGACAAAGAATTTGCTTTACCTCTGTTACTGCTAAGAACCTTTTCAGAAAAGCCTTTACTCCTGTCACAGCAGGACACAGCCTGACGTGAGCTGACCCAGGCGAGCTACCCAGCGCAGAGCGGAGCTGGCTGGAGAATGGGAAGGCAAAACAGAAAGCAGTCGGCAGCCGGAAAAAGTGAATTTTCAGTTACGGGAGATTACAGGGAGCAGAGATCAAATTCCAGCTGCGCTGCGGGGCCGGCGCTCTGCCCTCAGGTACGCGCCGGCGATTCCGCTCCGCGGGCCCGGGGGGAACGGGCCGGGCTGGAGGGACGGCCCGGAGGGGACAGGGAGGAAGGAGCCGCGGCGCCTCCTCGCCCTCCTCACTGCCCCGCTGCCTCTCCCGTCCCGCTTTCCTCCGCCGTCCCTGTGGCTGCGTTGCCCCTCAGCCACCCCTCATCCCGATCCCCATCCCCGTCCCCATCTCCCGAGCCCGGCCCGGCCCGGCCCGGCCCGCGCCCCTCACGCCGCGGCGCTCCCAGGGAGGCGGCGCCGGCGGGGGAGGCGGG
>VYXC01009182.1:3670-45597 GCA_013397175.1 Platysteira castanea | reverse complement strand
GCTGTGTCCATGGTGCTGCATGGCCGGGGGTCCGGTCCGGCCGCAGCCGCGCAGCGGAGGATGCTCGGGGGCTGGAGGGGCGATGTCGCGCCCTGCGGAGGCGGCGGCGATGGGCACGATGGGTGGGTGGATGGATGGATGGAGGGATGGATGGATGGATGGATGGACGGATGGATGGATGGATGGATGGATGGATGGATGGATGGACGGACGGACGGACGGACGGACGGATCCGCTGCACGGGGCAGACCGCGGGGCGCCCGTTCCTGCCGCCCCAGGGGAAAGCACCGCCAGGGCAGTGCTGGGCTCACCTGGCTCCTCTCGTAATGAATGAACAGCTGNTTTTTTTTTCCCCTTCTTCTTGTTCAATTTCTCAATCGCAGAAAGTCGGGGAGACTTTCAGAGCCTGCAACAACTAAGATGCTATGTTGAAATACATTGTGTCTTGATGGCATGCCTCAGGTTCGCAGGGGCGTTTTGTAATCTTCCTGGTGTCATTTCTCCCCAGGGTATTCTGCAGCTAGAGAGTGCAAGTTCCTGTGGTGTTGTAACTTTGTGGCACTGTGTACACACGACAATACTATGCTGACTTAACAGGGATGCGTTTATTAATATCAGTGATGTAAGGCTGGTATTTATTGTGATTCAAAGCTCAGGGAATTATCAATTTCTTGATGTCCTGTGGAGCCTAGGTTCCTTTAAATCAGGTGGATCGATTATAATTCTCCTTGAAATAACCAGGGGTTTGGGTTAGCCTTGTGTTTGTGACTTGCTGCCCCATCTCTGAACAAGCTTTCGCTGTAGAACAGGATTATAATGTTCCTTTTTAAAATATCCGTTTTCTGGTAGCAATTAGCCCATAATTTAATAAGTAATTTACCTTTTAAAAGGTTACTATGATTTGTTACTAGTTAACTAAAAATTCCCAGCGTACACCAAGCGACTGTGACATATGATACTCAGTGCTCTCCTTTGAAAAGAAGTTTCATTAATATCAGAATTTGGTGCATAAAATGATGTGTTTGACATCATTATTCTCTTTGGCTGTCACAAAAAAAAATTGCTGCAAAAATTGCGTAGAGATTTAATTATGAGATTACAAGAAATCACTCCTAGCAGTGTGTTAAGGCATGTGGCACAATATAAGCATGGGCTTGTCAAGGGGAGAGAGAGTTGAAAGAATAGTTGGCACTGAGTTTGAATGATAACCAATCAGAAATATAATATAAAGGTATTTTTGCACAGGCAGCTTTTGAATTTGAATGTTCCTAGGCATCAGTTTTGTAAAATATCTCATTAACTGGTAGTGGTTCAGGATTCTATACTTCTAAACAGCCTTAAGATGGTGTGGGTTTCTTAGGAATGCCTCAGTGCCAAACTCCTAGATAAAACAAAATATTTAACATCAGCATTCAATGAAACTTCCATTTCAGTATGAAGTATACAAATAATAATTTCTTTCCTGATATAAATTTGTATTTCGTATAATGAATTCTGAAATGAAGGCGGTGAAATAATAGAATTTAATTGAAGAATGTTGAAGCTATGCCTTCTAATCTTCCTTATGGGACTGATAAAGACACCCATTATCAATAGCACTTCTGAATCTGACTCTTCTGTGGGCTTTTTTGAATAACCATAAGTCCATTTCTAAGTCAATAAAACAAATTTAGGCACAGCTTCAATTACTGCCAGTATAATTTCCTACTTACAGTAATGGCTAATGAAATGAATTTTGAAAACAATTTTATTGTAAAAACAAGAGAAAGTTTAAAAGTAGAACAAAAACTCTGTCTTGTACAAAGCTGGACTAAATAATGAAAAGCAAACTTAATACTTTTTTTCACCTTGATTGGTGAGGCCCTCTTCAGGTTTTTTTTTTTAATATGTAATCTGCTCAGAGTGGAGTTGGATATCTTTACTGGCCCTTTTTAGAAGCCTAATTGTGAATCAGTAATTGTGCGTGTTTGATATTCAGAATCTGAATGTCTTTCACAAGCTTCTTCACGAGGATCATTCCCATGTCCTCCTCTGTCATGCAGGAAAAGTTTCCAGTGCAGTTACTCAAGAGGAATCATGCTACAATTATAAATTCTCCATGCTAGGTTCTTTTGAAGTCATGGATACAATACTTTTCATTCGTTATTGCTACCAGCTTCATTTTTTTAATCACTAATAGGTTTATTAAATCCTGCATGACATTAGATGATAAGTGCTAATTATTTCACACTGTATGTCCGTAAGGATGTGTAGCTTTTGCACAGCAGGGATCTGTTTTTCAGGTACTCTNNNACGGACGGACGGACGGATCCGCTGCACGGGGCAGACCGCGGGGCGCCCGTTCCTGCCGCCCCAGGGGAAAGCACCGCCAGGGCAGTGCTGGGCTCACCTGGCTCCTCTCGTAATGAATGAACNAAAATATCCGTTTTCTGGTAGCAATTAGCCCATAATTTAATAAGTAATTTACCTTTTAAAAGGTTACTATGATTTGTTACTAGTTAACTAAAAATTCCCAGCGTACACCAAGCGACTGTGACATATGATACTCAGTGCTCTCCTTTGAAAAGAAGTTTCATTAATATCAGAATTTGGTGCATAAAATGATGTGTTTGACATCATTATTCTCTTTGGCTGTCACAAAAAAAAATTGCTGCAAAAATTGCGTAGAGATTTAATTATGAGATTACAAGAAATCACTCCTAGCAGTGTGTTAAGGCATGTGGCACAATATAAGCATGGGCTTGTCAAGGGGAGAGAGAGTTGAAAGAATAGTTGGCACTGAGTTTGAACGATAACCAATCAGAAATATAATATAAAGGTATTTTTGCACAGGCAGCTTTTGAATTTGAATGTTCCTAGGCATCAGTTTTGTAAAATATCTCATTAACTGGTAGTGGTTCAGGATTCTATACTTCTAAACAGCCTTAAGATGGTGTGGGTTTCTTAGGAATGCCTCAGTGCCAAACTCCTAGATAAAACAAAATATTTAACATCAGCATTCAATGAAACTTCCATTTCAGTATGAAGTATACAAATAATAATTTCTTTCCTGATATAAATTTGTATTTCGTATAATGAATTCTGAAATGAAGGCGGTGAAATAATAGAATTTAATTGAAGAATGTTGAAGCTATGCCTTCTAATCTTCCTTATGGGACTGATAAAGACACCCATTATCAATAGCACTTCTGAATCTGACTCTTCTGTGGGCTTTTTTGAATAACCATAAGTCCATTTCTAAGTCAATAAAACAAATTTAGGCACAGCTTCAATTACTGCCAGTATAATTTCCTACTTACAGTAATGGCTAATGAAATGAATTTTGAAAACAATTTTATTGTAAAAACAAGAGAAAGTTTAAAAGTAGAACAAAAACTCTGTCTTGTACAAAGCTGGACTAAATAATGAAAAGCAAACTTAATACTTTTTTTCACCTTGATTGGTGAGGCCCTCTTCAGGTTTTTTTTTTTAATATGTAATCTGCTCAGAGTGGAGTTGGATATCTTTACTGGCCCTTTTTAGAAGCCTAATTGTGAATCAGTAATTGTGCGTGTTTGATATTCAGAATCTGAATGTCTTTCACAAGCTTCTTCACGAGGATCATTCCCATGTCCTCCTCTGTCATGCAGGAAAAGTTTCCAGTGCAGTTACTCAAGAGGAATCATGCTACAATTATAAATTCTCCATGCTAGGTTCTTTTGAAGTCATGGATACAATACTTTTCATTCGTTATTGCTACCAGCTTCATTTTTTTAATCACTAATAGGTTTATTAAATCCTGCATGACATTAGATGATAAGTGCTAATTATTTCACACTGTATGTCCGTAAGGATGTGTAGCTTTTGCACAGCAGGGATCTGTTTTTCAGGTACTCTATGCCAAATGTTCTTTGTGTGTGAGTTAACTTTTCATGAACTAACAAGAGAAAGAGTTAGAAATAATCCAAAGCAGGAGAACATTGTTGTACTCAAGTCCTACTGCTCACGCCACAAACAGAATTTGGGGATTCCTATTAGCAGGTCAGTTCTTAAGGACTTCATTTACAGAGTACTTGGGGAAAAAAATCTCCTCCTTGTCCCCGTCTTTTTCCCTGTGGAGGCTTTTCCAAGGCAGAATGAAAGATGAAAGAGCTGTAAGATTTGTCTTTGGGTTCTCGGGGATATGAATCGTAAATTGATACCTACATTAAACGATAAATCTCTTATATTCCTTTTGTCTGTTCCCCCCTCCACTTTTTATTTTCTACAAAGGGAAGAGTCCGGGGAGGTTTTTCCAGTTGTGCTTTTTTTTGCATGTAGGGTGGTCCATCTTTTTGCAGTGGTGCTGCTTTGAGATTCCAGGGACAGTGCAGAAAATGCTGGTGCTAAGCAGATTCTCCCCCTGGTACTCACTGCTGTGGGGAATGGGGCTGGGGATACTCCCAGGCCTTGCAGGTAGAAGGAAATAGGAAGGAGAAAATAAACGTGGCAACCATAGGAAACACTGCATTTCTACTTCAGCATCAGCTCTTCTGCCGCAACAGGGACTTTCCTCTTCCTCCTGCTACGAAGTTCTCAGATCTTCTCACACTGCAGGGCAAATTATAATAAATCTGTCATCGAGTTTTGCTCTTTAAATTTAGCAGGGGGGGGAATAAAACAAGGCCTATTCTGAAGTCTTCCTATCTGGAAACTTTCACAGAACTGAAGTCAATTTGATGATGTTCACATTTTTCTCCCACTCCACCCACACCTTCCATTACATTATTTGGCCTGTTTGCCCTCTCATAAACCACTCTATGGAGTTGAACTAAACAATGACATCATTCTCCAATTAAAATTCATGATACGTGAACTATATAGATATTTTTAATTACCTGTGTTGCAGTAGTACCCAGCAGCCTCGTCAAGATTGGGGCCATCTTCTTACTCAAATGAAATAATTGCCCCCGTCCTCAATACTGTGTGATCTGTGACATGGGAATGCAAAGAGTTCCACATTTGCAATGGAGACAGTGTAGGAGGGAGATGGAGGCAAAAAATGAAATTTGAAATTTCAGTGTTCCCGTTTATGCTTACAGCAGTAAATGATGCTTACAGCGGCAATAGATTCTAATCAGCATTATAACAAAAATGTTAGGAATACGTGTGATAAACCCCCAAATTTACAGCAAAAAACTCCTCAACTCCTAAGCAGTATCCTCTTCTCTTTACTTGGCAGTTTCTCAAGCTTTCCCTGGAAATAGGAAAACTGAATCCCTTAGACAGGGGCGGATAAGGAATCACCTCCAAAGTGTGGTTGTGAATTTCTGGAATGGACGAGCAGGAGATGCTCTGTGGACTTGCATAAGCCACCCCCTTTCCTCATGACTAAGCAGATCTCCTCCATGCCCTGCCGTCTGCACATTCAGGACAAAGTCTATGAATTCAAGTCTCTGAATCCCAAAGTCTACTCTGCTGGTTGATAATTAGCAATTTACAAAACACAAAGCTGCCGGAGCTCTGGGGATGTGTGTCCAGCACGAGTGGCTGCCGGGGTGGACACACGTGTGTGGTTATGGACATGCTTCAAGGGGATGTGTGTGTGCAGGAAAGGGATTAACCCTGTGTTAGGAACGGCTCCCCACTTACCTCAGCAGTGCTGAAAGGCTGTGTGTAATTTCTGATAACACAGGATAATAAATATTGGGTAATATCCCAACAGAAAATACGCAGAACCCTCCACTCTAGCAAAGAAACTTCTTGGTTTGGTGGAAGATGCATAGAATCTACAAAAAACTAAATAAGAATCCCAGCTTCCTTGAGGTCAGTGGTGGATCTGCTGTTTCAGTAGGATCAGGTTTGCAGAGATAAAAGTTCAGTCCTCTATCCAGTTGGTTTCCATGCAATTACTGCTGAATTACTGCGTGGCTGTGGGTTTAGTACGCTCAAAATTGAGGGTCGGGCTCTAAAGGAATTGCTGCTTGCTCAGTGAGACTGAACGCCTGGAATTCAATAACCATGAGTACGTATTATAGCCAAAGTCCTACATATTTTTCTTCAAAACTTGTAAGAAATGCCAGTGTAACGGGAGGAGTTTGTTTATCTGCCTCTTTTACCGGAATCTGTGTGATCAATTTCTTAACGTATTTCAGCTTCAAGTGAAACGCCAACACTTTGGTGCAGACATTGCAGTTGGTATTAGTTTATTCTAGACTTCAAATTAGGCGTAAGTTCTACTTTTGGTCTTCTAACAGCTGTTATTATGGCATTATAAAAGAGTCTACTTCGTGCTGCTTTACGGGTTGTTGGAGTTTCACGAGCTCCTTGGGGACTGATGTCTTTCCTCTTTATCACAGATGGGATTGTGGCACGTTTTAGATTCCCTTTTGCCAGAATCCCAGACTTCTTCCTACACCTCCAGCTCCAATCCCTCTAACTTCCCTGGGTGTGTAAAACCCTAAATACGTGATTTGCATCCCAACACCTTCGGCTGTATGGAATATTGACACAGGATAAGGCAGAGCAGTGGAAGTTTTCTTATTGTATCTTGGGTTTTCCTGCCGAGTTTAAACATTTAAGGAGAATTATTGTTCTCTCTGCAGAGGATTTCATATTTGCACAAAGGAGTCCTGCCCAGAGTTACGATCTTGTCTTAAACTCTTTACACAATACGTGATTACACTGCCTGGCCTAAAATGGGATTTGTATGTTATAATATTGCACGAGAAGTCCATAGTACTTGTGTGTTTGTTTGGATTTATTGAACAGAGAGGTTGTGTAACTGCTGTTACTATTTGTGGCTGTGTAGCAGCAATTTTGAAGTTTGAGAGGCTTTGAACTCAGGTTGCCATCTCTATACAAACGGGCTGATGAACATTTTCACTGCCTCTGCTGGGGGAATATTTAAATATTGCTGTGAGCTTAGTGCTCAGCCGTGGTGCTTTGAGAGAGATGTCAGGCTACCAAAAGACTCACACTGTTCCACCAAAAAAAGGAACTATGAAAAGAAAAATGTTAATTACAGGCTTTAACACTCACACCAAGATCTTCTAGTAGGGGTGGTCAGAAAAACAGGTTTTACTACCTGGACCTGGTGCTTTGTGGTGCTATCTAATATGGGGGCTTGTGGAAAAATGCAGCCACTTCTATTTACTGCCTTTCCTAATGTACATATTTCCTCATGATAGGTTTAGGTCCTGACTTTTTATGTCTACAGTAAATAAAACTGAGAGTTTATCCTTTCATCTTGCATGTGTTTTCCTTGGAGTTGCTGCTCCCGACAGTGGTATTTCAGCTACAATATTTTATGCTGAATCTCAGTTTTGAAGCTTCACAGAAGCATGTTATTATGTGGTACACTGCTAAATTGATTTTTAATCCTACCTATGAATGTAAAAAAGCAAGAAACCCAAATTTTATTGTCAGTTACACCCAGAGAAATCTACAGATAAGCAAGTACAGAAGTACACGAGGGCAAAAGGTTGCTTTATTTACTCAGAGTTTATCTGTATTCTCCATTCTCTAAACGTATTCAGGACCATTTGTAATGAAATCGGGAGAAAGTTTGAAGAGGCCACAGCTGAGGGTCTCATTCCCTCCAGGATGAGGAAAAAATAGAAGATTTATTTGCCTTCTAGCATGTAGTATATCTAAAACAAAGTTCTTGCACTGCCCTAATGATGCAGCTTCTCCTCCAATCCCCCTAAAATTAACCACTGACAGGGGATGGATTTATTTCGTGGAATCACTAAAGTTCTGCGAGGGTTTTCGAGTTTTTCTTCCCTTTAGTCACTCCCAGATGCCAATTTGTGCACTTAAACTGCACATCTGAGATGCCTTGTTTGTACATCAAGGCATGATAGGTTTGAAATGATTAGAAATACTAAGAAAAACAGGCTAGTGCTTTATTTCTTTTATACATCCCATAGTAATCAGCACACAAATAGAGTTTGAGAAAAGGGTGCACACTGAGGGTACTCCTATGGAGGTGCAGAGTTTTTGAGTTTTGCCCAGAACAGGATTAGAGAATGTGGAAACAGAAGTTCTGCAAATGTGCTTTCACTTTCAGAATTTCCAGCTGTTGCTGAAGATGGTTTGAGATGATAAAATGAAACTTCAAGCCTTATTTAGAACAAAAGGGTTTCGCATTAAATCAGTTCTCTGAATGAAATAAGCACCATTTAAAAGCTTTCTTTTCCTGGGTTTGGGTTGGGGGTGTTTTTTAACATTTACACTACAGCTATTGCCAGAATTGCTGAATTGGCCTGAAGTGGATTCTTTAGTAAAGATCTCATCTAATTATGAGTTGTTAATTTGACTACAGAACAAGTTTCCAAATTGGTGCCACAAAAGTTTCAGGTCTTGAATTTAAAATAGGAAAAACACAAATATTCAAGAACTCCATTGGAAGTCTCGGGGATTTTTACCAATGGTTTCAGTGTATTTTTCATTATTAAGGCAGTGCAAAATAATCTCCAAAAATCCGATAGAAGCTTAATTAGTAGTTCCTAGCTTGCTTGTTTGGGGGTAAAATAGTTATTATTATTAATTATTATTATTATTATTATTATTAGGCTGTTTACATTTAAGAAACGCCACTGGAAGCAAATTCCACCCCTGCTTTGCCAGCTTCTTGGAGCATTATTTGTGCTGTGAGCTCGCCAGCTGTCTCAAACTGGTGAATTGTTTTTGTGATGCAGGGAAGAACATCAGGCCACGATGAACAGGAGACCCAAGAGGGTTCCTTGCACAGCTTCCTTTGGGCACTGCCCAAAATTTGTTCCCTGGCCAGCTTCACCAGGATATTTGTTATATTCCCAAGATCTGCTTTGGGGTCGGGCTTTTTGCAGGATTCCAACCCCTGGGATCAAACGCACACTTGGAATGGTTGCACGCAGGTTTTTAGCTGGGATAACACATCAGGTTATGCAAGCTGCATTCTGACACAGGTAATGACATTTGAGGAATTATTTTCTTAGATCAGGATTGCTGATTTATTAAGAAATAGTGATTACAGCACAGTTGGCGTAGGCAGGAGCTCTTGTCAGTGCTGGAAGTACTGGGAAACCCTTCAGTATCAAGAACCCATTTTTCCTACAGCAGAGATATTTTCTTGTGGAGCTCTTCCTGAGAAATTTTTGGCAGCGAAAATCGTAATCCCGAAATAAATATTAAAATTCTGTTTTTCCTGACAAACATACCTTAATTTATGTAAAAACCCCACTTAGCAGGCAAATGTCAGAGTCCACAGCAGCAGGTGCCGTGATGAAACGAGTCTGTGTCTCTCACTGTTTTCATTGGTATCTGTCAGTTTTTTCATGAGTCACAGTTTTGTTGAGAAGGGCATTTTTTTTTTTTGATGCAAGGGAAGAGTTGCACCCAGCAGGGCAGCGCTGTGAGCTGTACTCAATCTGCTGTTTCATCCTTCGTGATGTAACACTGAGGATGTGGAAGTCATGTGCACTTCTCTCCATTCTTTTTTTTTGGGGGGGGTCATGGGGATGCCAGTTTTGAGTAGGTGAGAGATCAGATGAAAACCCAGAAAACTGCTGTGAATTCTCTCCAGTCTGCTTTTAAAAGATAACGATATTACCAGCGCCCTCCTATCCTAAAATATTCACAACACAGAATTTATGCAGAATAGGTGGAGTAATGTGCAGTGTTCAGATTGGCTCTGGCTTTTTTAATCTTGTGAAATAGCAAGATTATCTTTAATCTTAATAGAGGCTACTGGTGTTCAGTGTGATTAGATTAATTGCAGTGGTGGATTAGGGCAGGGATCTGAGGCCCGTGTGGGACTTGGGAGGCCCAGCAGAGAAGGGAGTTGGGAAAAAGGGAAGAAGCTGTCCACAGCAAGTATCAGGAAAGGAAATTAATTAATTAATTAAAGGAAATTTCAAAGGAAGGTAGTGGGCAGATTAGCTACGCCTGCTGGATTTCTTTATTATTTAGCCTTTTTTATTTTTGCCAGTGAAAGTATTAAAAAACGGGGGAATTCTTTAAAAAAAATACAGATGTTTGAATTTCTTTCTCATAGCTTGAAGTTTGTTGTTGGAACCTTCTTGATTTTGAATTCTTCTCTCTGGTCTCTTATGAGATTTTCAGCTTTTCTTGGTTTAAGATCTGCTGACAATGCCATAACGTGGTCTTGCACTCTATTTTGGCATCCCTGCTCATTGTTCTTTCTCTGCCCAAGTTTGCTCTGTTTTTCAAATCTAGCCTTACTTACGACTCCTCTGAGAACAGGAACTGTCTGATATGCTAACAACAAGTGACAGCTTTCCTGTCACTGAGGACAGCAGCACAGGCAGTGAATATTGCTGCAGCCCGAGGTAAGTTTAGCATAACAATAACTCGTCCATACACTAAATTTGCTGTCCTGGAGCATGCCTACCTCCTCTGACGCAGGCTGGGCAGCAGATTCCGGTCTCCTCCCCTCTCCAAGAACAGGAAGGCACAGCACAATGTTCGAAAGCATGTGGCAATTTGGAATTTCTGCTCCAGCTTGACCCTTAGACACCAGGGCGGCTCTTTTGTTGGCACTGGTGAAACAGCTGTGCTGGGAATCTCCACTGGACGTTAACAGGGAATGGATTGAAATTAGAAAAAACAAAACCACAACAACTTGCTAGATATGGAAACAGTGGGATCATCTCTCCCTGTCCTCCCCAAAATTTTGTAGGGAGGAATAAAGGGAGGAAAAGGGTTGAGGTGAATAAGGGAGGAGAAACTAGAGAGAACCTCTAATTGTCCTGGAAGGAAAGCAGAAATAAGCAAGGAGGAAGAAGAAATTGATGCAGGCATGGTTGCCACTTTCCTGACAATTACTCCAGGAAAGGCTAATGAATGTAGTAATTATACCTGGCAGTTACTCTGTGGAAGAAAGGAATTCTCTGGAGCTCAAAACAGTAGGAGTGATAGAGCATTCATTTAGCCATGAATATGGAAATGAAATAAAGACAATGTAGGCTAAATACCAAATTGCACTGTTGTCTGATTCCAGGGTGTCGTTTGGGCTGTTGTATAGCTCCTCAAGGAAAACATCCTCTGGATAACAATTCCTGAAATTAAATCAGAGAAAAAGAGAGAGGAGTGTGGCAGTGGGAAGAGTTACCGACAGAGCCCACAGGATTTTCCTCCCTGCATCCTCTAAAAGCCATTATTCAGAACAGGTTCCCTTCCTTCCTTCAGTGCTGAGCAGCAAATCTGATGAATTGAGAGTTTTCCTCTAGATCCATGGGGAATGTGGATTATCCTGAAAGCTGGGGGTGATTTTGAGGTGCCAGTGGGTTCTTCACTGTTCTCAGAGCAGAGGATGAGATAAATATGAATAATTATAAGTAGTAATAATTATAAATATGAATGCATATAACTGCTTTCCAGTTTGCTGTAGCATTGCCATTCTTATATGGCAGAGTCTTGAAGCAGCAAAATATTTCCTGTGTTTTTATGAGACACAAAGATCGATGGGTAAATGCCTCTGTTAGATGGCAATGACAGGAATCTGATCATTATCAAGAATGGAACTTGTATTTTGGAGTTTTCCATCTCTGCGGGGTTTTTTGCACAGATGTTTCACTGAAATTGAGTGTAAATTTGGGAAAAAGAGGTCAGTGCCTTTATAAACGCTCACTAAAAGGGTGTGCAAGAGAAAAGCATCTTTGGTGAGAATTAGGAGAGTCTTGTTCACGTTCACTCTGGTGCTGAACTCCTCCAGAGCATTCTCAGCTGGCAGGAAAGCTGGTTCACAGCTAAATAACTGAGTGGATTTGGGTAAAACCAACACGAAACCCCAAATAAATGATGTTCCCCAGTCTCAGAGCAGTCTCATTGCACACAAACCAGTAACTCCGAGTTCTGTAATTTGGGCACAGGTGCAGCAGCTGGAAGGTTCAGTGGATAAATTCTTAGAATTCTCCCTGCTCCAGTTTTAGCTCAGCCAATTAAGAGCCATTCAATCCATTCCCTGAAATACTTCAGGAGCCAGCAAGGGCCATGGACCATTTGCAGGGGACCATTTCCAAATTGCCAACCAGTTTGGGCAGCTGAGTGTGAAAATGGGAGCAGGACAAGCGTGGCCAGAGTGGGAGTCCTGGTGCTCTTCAGTTTATTGGTGGAGCTGAATTGGATGCAGCTGGAATGCCTCTCAGATTTATCATTTCTTTGAAAGTTTCTTCTTGCCCTCGTATTTTTAGCGCTAATAGATTAATGATTTCTAATGTGGAGATCTTCCTTAGAAAGCTTGTGGCACACGAGGAAGAAATTGTGTATTTGGTAAAGCAGAGGTCGGAATTTCATGAAAAGGAAAATCTCTGTAGGTCATTTCAGCCTGTGTTGTCTGTTCATTTGGCTGCCATGTAAATAAATAAAAGAACACATAACATAAAGCCCAAAATCATTAAAAATACCCTTAATTTTTTCTCTCACTCCTGGTGAAGAAGCAAGTTATGGGAGCTCGTGGCGTGATGGCAAAATTCCTTCTCTATTTATCCATCCAACATGAGCAGATGTTAGTACAATACTTGTGTATGATACAGTCAAGGCTCTGAAAAATAATTGGACTTTTTTATTGTCCCACTGTCTGTCCCAAGAGCTAGAGACAGCTAACATTGTAACTCACCTGTAAAGAATACATTACAACTTGTTTGCTCTGAAAATTCCTCCTGGCTCGAGTGAAAGCGCAGAGGGCAAACAAAGTTAGGAAATGTGTGCACAGGGTGTGAGGGAAGGGGGTTAGACCTGGGTATAACTCAGGGTTCTGATCCTTCAGGCCAGCAGGGCCAAGCCACGCTGATTGATCCGCCCCAAATTGTGTCAACAAAAAAAATAATGGAATTTTAAATTTTTGTTGTGATTAGATGGCACAGAAGTGTAAAATCTAAAAGATGACTCTGTATTTTAATACCTGAAGAGCTGAGAGCTAAAATACATAACAGCATAGCCACCATTTTAAACTTCATTTCTGTCGTAAAAGTTGATAAATATTTTAACTGCTAAACTCTTTCAGCTCTTTGATCATTGATTCAATTAAAGGAGCAGAAATTATCGTGTTTTGTTGAGACTTAAAAAGGATATGTCAAGAACCTTTTATAGGTAATCAAACAGGTGAAGCACTCAGGAAGAAATACAGATTAAGTTATAAGATTTTTCAAAAGAATGAGACACTGACTTCCTAACAAAAATATGGCAATTCAGAGACTCGAAGCACAATTTCAGATGAAAATTTTAATATTTTAAGTTCAAATAATTGACTGGCAATCTCAGAAACATCATAGAGAGGAGGAAGTTCTGTTTACCTTTGTAAGGGCATTGTCTTGAATAAGGGGAACTAGAGATGGGGAAAGTGTTTATTTATATAGGAAAAATACTCCAGGGCTCCTCGAGCCCTTTTGTTATTATTAATGAATTAATTTTTAAAGGAATTTTTAAAAACAAAACAGTGTCATTTTTTACCCATCTCAATCAGACTGAACTGAAAGAGGGTGGATTTAGATTGGGTATTAGAGAGAAATTCATAATTGTGAGGGTGGGCAGGCCCTGGCACAGGGTGCCCAGAGCAGCTGTGGCTGCCCCATCCCTGGCAGTGCCCAAGGCCAGGCTGGACAAGAATTGGATCCACCTGGGACAGTGCAAGGTGTCCCTGCCCATGGCTGGGGTGGCACTGGATGATTTTTGAGGTCCTTTCAACCCAAATCATTCTGGGATCCTGTGCAGTCATCACCTCCTTACGCGTGGTGAGGCAGCAGCACAACCACAGCCATTCTAAACTGGAGCAGTGATCCAGAAAGGCAAAGTTCTCTAGGATCTTGCCTGTTTTCTGAACCTTTAAGACATATTTTTCAAATTTTCTCCACCTTGGGAAACCGTAGCTAAAATGGGAATGAAAGCATAGAAATGGATGCCTGGTGTGTTAATATCAAACCACGATTTTCAAACCTAACTGGTTTGTAATAAGAGTGACACGGAAGGACAGGTAAAGGAAGTAATGTGGGAATTACTGGGGCTGTTAAAAAGTGTTGTTCTGTCCTTGTACAAACAGTTCTTTGAACACTAGAACAAATTCCCTTAGTTTCCTACGGATATGTCTTTTTGGAATTCTTCATTTGGATTTTCTGGGTTTTTTTTTTTTTTACAAGTTGAGCTCCAACTGTTGCTCTTTCAGTGCTGACACCAACAAGGATTTCAGTGCTTTGTGTTCAAACTTCTCTACATTTGTAGTCACTTCTGGCTGAAAAAAGCCAAGGGTTTCCAAAGCCCCTGGGATGAAGAGAAAGAGCCCAACAAAGACACGATAGGAAACGGGGAATATTACAAGCTTTTGTTTTTTACAATTACATTATCAACTGAAAAATTATTTTTTAATGGGCATTATATGAATCAATCTGTTAAACAAATATTGGTGCTTTAAAATGCGTTCCAAAATTTGAAGTATTCCGCATACCTTTGGGATGTGCTGGCCAGCTTCTGGAGCCACTGAAATATGGGATTTCTTAGAGTTCCTTATTTCAGAATGAGGCTGTAGCTGAGTATTTTACTACAGGGAACTGGAAGCACCACAAATCCCACAGGGAAACATTTCCCTTTTGGTAAATTAATTGTGGCTTCCAGAGCAGAAGGCCCAGAGAGGCATCTAAACATTTCCAGTTTAGTCTCAACTACTTTGTCAGTCTTCAAATTTCCTTCCTCTGTACCTGAACCACGAGCTGTTATTCAAAAATTGTTTCAAATCATCAATTCATAGAGCCTGAAACTTTTCCAAGAGAATAAAAAAGCAGTTTGTGGCCTCTGGGAGAGTAAATTCCAGGGTTAATTTATAACTAAAGCAAATGTATCTATAAAAAGAAGAAAAGCTCCATAAGAAATATGTTAACAAATGACAAGAAAAAAGAGGCTTGATAAAAGATATCGGGGCTTGTTTGGCACCAGTGATTTTATGACTGAGGAATTCAATTATAGGTGTGTTGGGAGCACCAAATCACAATTCTTTAAATTACTAATGGGAGACAAAGCTCTTTATCATGGCCTGAATGTGTTCGCATGAAATGTTCAGTCCTGCCCTCTGTAAATAAACTTTTAGTGCTTACACTATGCATCTGCACTGGCCCTGTGTCACCACAGTAAAAAAGATACCCAATGTCTGCTGAATCACTCTTCAAACACTGCTGATACCCCGCTGGATGAGAAATGATGTTATCCGTCCTGCTCCTTCCTGCACGCGTGGCGTGTTCAGCTGGCCGTGTTCTCCTCCTGGGCTGTTTTCTGGAGTCCTGGTAGATTTATTCGCAGGGAAATTCAGCCCGTGTGACATCAGAGTGCTCCCCTGCGAGAAGCAGCGAGCGCTGTCGGCGGGGATTTGTTTGCTCTCTTGTTGGATACATCAGAATCACAGAGGTCTTGGGCTGGCGATGCAGAAATGACTTTGTACCTGCCCAGGAGAGGCAGATTAGGCCGGGATCAACTGCGGATCAGCTCCTGCCTAGAGCCTGACACCATGTGAAGGCTGCCTGCTGTTGGAGCAGCAAACCCGTGTCTCCTGCCAGCCAGGGAAGGAGGAAAGGCTGCAGCTGGAAATGCAAATTTAACTGGTGGGGAGATCCCCGTGCTGACAGCTGGTGCAGGGAAATGCCAGGGACTCGTTCTGTGTGCGTGGCTGGGTTAGGGCAGGCTGGGCATCGCTCCTGGAGGGCTGTGACAAGGAAACTCAAGTCTGCAGGGCTGATTTAAGGTTCCTTAGAATCTCTGGAGGGTTTTGTTGGCTGTGTCATTGCCACAGCCTCCAAACCCTCGCTCTGTGCTGTGGCATCGTTGTATGAAGGTTTTGTGCACGGTGCCCACCCCGCTGAGCCAGATTATCCATCTGAAAAGTTCTACAAAAAGTAATTCGCTCAATTTCATCATCACCTCCTTTTCTTCTTTTGGTATTTGTAGCTGAGCAGAAAATCTTGTTTGCATAGCATGCATAAAGCTTTCACCCCGAATATCCAAACAGCAAAATATGTGATTCTTTTTGATCATCTCTTTATTGAGCAACTGATTTCACTTTTAGTAAGAAAATTATGCTCTTCTAAATAAAAACTTGTTGGTTTTTAGTGTCTTGACCATTTGAAAATTTTAAATTATAGGCAACATCATTCAACTTCTAATTATTTAACTAATTCTCTTTGTTGGTTTCACTGACATAGAGGCAAAAAGAGTAAGAACTGTTGGAGTACCCCTGTCTCAAACTATTAAAAGTGTTTCTTATATACAAATATTTAACCACTGTGACTGGTAGCTGGTAATCAGCCCATAGCACTAATTTTGAGAATTAAATTTTCAACCTCCTGCTTTTAGATCAGGTTCATGAAATCCCAGGAAAAATTACACTGATTTGACAAGCATGGAAGTGCTGAATTTGTGAGACAAAATCTCTATTTGAGGAAGAAAAAGGAGCGCTGTAGAGGTGGATACTCCACAAAGAAATAGGAATATATTCCAGAGACAAGGCATTATCTCACAGCCAGTGCCGTCCTGAATGCAAGAGTCCACAGGCCTTAAAACTCCTCACAGTTTACTCTCAGATGACACAGAGGGAAAAAAAAAAAAGGTGAAAGATTCAGGGAAATACCTTTGTTATGTTGCTGGGGTTTTTTTGGATAATTCCCTGTCAGCCCCTAGGAATGCTCTGGATGTCTGTCAAGCCCACAGGGCTGTCCGTGCCTCAGGAGCGTATGAAAGTTGTCTCTGCACGGAGCTGCCATTGCTCTTTGCCTTATCTGTGAAGGAAACACAGCAACTCCCACTGGGGAAATTTCATCTTAACTCGATCTTAAAATAAAAAAATCAAGGGAAAGGTCATATCCTAATAAGCTGTGCAAATCTAAATTCCCAGGGAGCTTCAAAATGACATTGTATGACTAGGGCATTAACAATTTTCCAACATGTATTTTTGAACTGCTTACAATAGTGGTTTTAACATCCCAGAACAAATAGTAAAAGCAAGATACAACTGGCAAGATGCAAGATCCGGCTGAGCGCTGTGATTCACAGCCCATGGCCCATTGATAATCCAGGGGAGCTGACAAACAGAACGGAATTGGCAACTTTCTCTGCTTTCATTGAGATGTAAATCTTGGGAGGAAGCTTTTTATTACCCACTCGATGTCTTATTGTGGTCTCAGGATCAATAGTTTGCACTTTTTCCATAATCTCAGATTATGGAGCAGCGGTTCCCTCGGATTGTCTGAGGAAGGAGGAGGTTCTGTGTGGTGCCTGCGTGGTCTGGAGGTCTGTGCTGCTGGAGATTTTGGATTGTTATGGTCAGATGTGGACCAAGAGGCCCAGCATTCCTGTTCCAAACAGATGCTGCCATGGCTGTCCTGCAAAAGGTAAATGGAGTGAATTGATGGAAATTTTACAGCCAGTTTCAAAGGAGCCAGTATTTGTCTCCAAATTATCTTGTCTGGCTCAGTGAGCATATGCAGAGCTGTAAGAAATAATCCGTAGTTCCAAAATGAACCAAATCCTGTACCAGATTACATCAGAAACAGTTCAGAAATCAGAATTAGACCAATTTCTGAGTGTATTACTTCTGCACACCATGCCACAGAGGTTTTAGCAGCCCATCCCTTGTGTTGGGAAGGTGTTGCCATGAGGTTAACACTGACTTCTTGGAGCCCAGTGAAAGCCAGAGCCTGCTTTACAAACAGTCTGATGTTTAGCCTATTTTGTGATGCTGTATTGATGGGAGAAAATGAAGATGAAGATGAGAGACCAAATCCAGCTCTGCCAGTCTGGGTGGGTGGAATGGAATTAGATCATAGCTGGGTTTATTTCCATCCTGGTCGTGTCCCTCTGCACCGAGCACATCACTGCTGGTGAAGGGTCACCCAAGCTGCTGCAGAATCATTCCTCAGTTTGTGCAGGATAAGGTTGAAACCAGATGTTCACACCTTTGTTACGCAGAGCACAGGAAGGGGTAGGGTGTGGGAAGCACTCAGCTGCTGGAGACCCTTCTGATCTTGGGGATTAGAGGAGATCCCAAAGGTTCCAGGGGCAGCTTTGCATCAGGAGTGTCTTACCCTGAGACTCAGAGCTCTGTGACACTGCACTGCCCTGGATGGAATTCTGATGTCCCTTCAGAATTCACTCTTTGATGATACTCTCAATACTCAGTACCTTAATATGATTCTTTTAAAATAAAACTGATTTTTTAGAGATCGACCATCAGCATACAGAAATTTGCAGCTACTGATATTTTTTTAGCAGCTAAACAAAACTGAGAACAGTAAGAAGTGCCAGTAGCTTACCCTCAGTCTGCATCAGAGCCACATGTTCAGCTGTTCACACGCCTGCTTGAGGGGTTACAAGAAGTCACAGCGATGACTTTTAGTTCCTCACACCAAACTTGCTTCCCTAGAAAAGGAATCTCCTTAAAAGAAAAACGGGGTATCACAGTAACCACTTATTGCAAGCTTAACTGTTGGTATTCTGGCCCAAGTGAAGATGAATTGCTGATTTAAAAATAAACCAGCCCAGTTATCAAGTATCCCAGAGTCTATGGGCAAAGTTGCAGTGTATGATTTGTGGTTTGTGTGTGAGAATGGCACATGAGTTTAGATTAAAGAAATACAGTTACACATTCAAAATAGCACTTCTCAGAAAGTTAACTGATTTGTTTTTCAGTATAACAACTTATTCCATAAATGTTGTAGGGAAAAAAAGGCAAGAAATTAGCTATCAATGTTATCAATGTTAGTATTTAACTCTACGTTTTTGGCTTGAATTGTGGTGTATCCTTACATTAATCACAACATGAAACTGAAAGATTTGCTGTTAGCTGCCCTCTTGGATCACTTGCAGAAGAAATTCCTACAGCATTTTAAATATAGCAAAAACCAAGACGATGACAAGAACACATGACAGAGAAGGGAACTGAAATTTTCTCAATCTCTTTCTTCCCCTCTTTTTCATGCTGTTAAAATTTAACATAGCTGCTTTGCTGGTACCACTATTGTTAATGTTGCATAACCCTATAATTATTAATCTTTTTGAAACACTGTTAGAACTTGATTATACACTTTTCTCCTCAAGTGAAAGCAGCAAATGCTGTCAAAAGCAGGGATGGGATGGCAGTTCAGGTTTTTAATGGAAGCAGGAGAGTTTCCATGAGCTGGGATCTCTGTGGACAGTTTTCATCTCACATACAGAATTTCAGAGGATTCCAGATCTGGAGGAACAGAGGTGGCTGGGTCACACTGGGATTTTCTGACAGACACATAACTTCTGTGCAAAATACAAAGTGCAGGGTCTTTACTGATCCAGTCAAGCACTGGTAGAGCCCTTCCAGCTGGAAGCAAATCTACAAAAACGACTGGTTAGGATTAGCTGTTAAAAATAGCAGAATTGTGAAATTACACATAAATAGCTTTCTTCTAAACCGCTCTTCGCTGCGGATCCTCCGCTTTCCGTTTGTGTCACCAAGTGATGTCATTTTAACTCTTGAACGTTTCTTGTCCAAAAGAGCAAGGCCAGTTTCCATCTCCCTCGAGCAGAATGGTTGTGCCAGCACCACAGGCCCTGCGAGTGTCCTGGTGTGTGACAGGGCTGTCCCCTGCCACGTGCTGGCACCGGGCTGGAGACCACCAGGATTGGAACAGAAAAATAAAACACACAGGGTTTAAAGTGCTTGGTTTGTTGCAGAGGCAAGGAAGAGGAGAAAAAGCTGTGGAATGCTGTTTATTGGCAGACACAGGAGTTTGTTTGGATACAAACAGACCCAGCTTTGGGGATGGGGGGCACTCACAGGAGCCACAGGCAGCTCACGAGTGTGGGGTCATTTTCCACACCTCGGCAGGTAAAAATGTTTGGTTTTGGAGGCATCACCTCCATGGGCAGTCCAAGGCAGTTTCAATGGGTGAATTGGAAAAATTTTTATTTCATTTTCCACACCTTGGCAGGTAAAAATGTTTTTACCTGGCATCACCTCCACGGGCGAAGCAAGGCAGTTTCAATGGGTGAATTGGAAAAAGTTTTACTTCAATCATTTTCCATACCTTGGCAGGTAAAAATGTTTTTACCTGGCATCACCTCCACAGGCAAAGCAAGGCAATTTCAATGGGTGAATTGGAAAAAGTTTTACTTCAATCATTTTCCACACCTCGGCAGGTAAAAATGTTTGGTTTTGAAGGCATCACCTCCACGGGCGAAGCAAGGCAGTTTCAATGGGTGAATTGGAAAAATTTTTACTTCAAAATAGGATGACAAAAGTAGGACCAAGTCGTATCAGCCATATTCTTAGGGTATTAGTAGCATAGAGAAAGAATAACCCGACGGAAAATAAGATCAAAGAAATTTCTACCTTTTAGCTTTCAGACCCATTATAAAATCCAAACCATGCCAGATACCTTATTAGAAAATACAGTAGGTTTTTGAAACTGTAACAAAGTCAGGACTTGGTAGAATTTCACATTAATTTCACATTATGCAAGTTATATTTAATCCCCTGCCACAGTGCATTAATGATTTTGAAATTAAATAAAAGATGAAATCGTGTTCTTTCCCCACAAATATTTTGTCTTTTTTATTGTTATAAAAGGGCTGCAGGGGGAATATTCATCTTTTAGTTCAGGTTCAGACAGCACTTACCCACTGTGTTTTCAGTAAGTCACTTCTGTGTTCTTAGGAGAACAGTATCTTGGGGTTTTTTCCCTTGAAAAGTACACTTGGAAAAGAATTAAATATTTCCATCAAATTCCGAGCTGTGGTGGGGAAAACTGTGAGGGGTGGGTGGCAGGAGGATTCAATAACTTTGTGTAACAGCTGAGCAAGCCCCCTTCTTTAATGATCACCTAAAGTTGTGCTGATAACCCCTTATCTGAGTCGTGGGTTGTGGTGTTTTCTTTTTGAGAGCTGGAGGGAGCTGAGTTTATCAATATCAGATGGCAGGAAGGAAAAACACATAATTGAAAAGGGTTTGATTTGCCCAGTGTATAAAGAGACATCCAGGACTACTTAGAGTTTGGTAGGGAAGCTGTTGGCCCAAAAACTTAAATATTAACCCATTTTATTTAGTTTAGAGCTCAGGATAAAGCAGTTCTGTTCTGAGGCTTTCTGATTTTGTTATTTCAGAGTAACTCAGATCCTGGGTGCTGGAACTGAGGCTGTTGGGGGTTTTTCTTTTCCTCTGCTCAGTAGTTACTATAGTTTTAAGTACCAGTTTGCACAAAGCTTTTCTAAGTATGTAAACCAGAAAAATCCTCACGAAATTCCTCTATTTTTTGCTGAAAGTAGGAAATACAGTAGCACAAAAGGAGGTACGTTGGTGCTAACTTAATGCTGGGTTTTTATAGTGGATGCCCTAGTATTCTTTGCTATTATTTAGTCAAACACAGGCTTTAAAATGAATATTTATAACAACAATTCTCAGTGCTAAATTCCCTTCAGAAATTTCCCACCTATTTTTGTTCCTGAAATAAAACACTGAGCACAGCATCACGTAATGTTATATTTTATGCTGACCCCAAAAAGACAAGAACGGGGAAGATTCTCTTGAAGCTTGTAGTCCAGCAGAAGACTCACAGGCAAAACCATTCAAGGTAACTTAAATTCGGAGCCCAGCTCCACGTTAATTTCCTGGTGTTCGTTAATTACTCCTCAGAGTGTTGCAATGGCAGTTTCAACAGCTCACCCTCCCCGTGCCCTGAGCCCACACTCCCAGCCTGAAGTCACCTTGACGGGGTGGTTTGAAAGCTGCCTGGAAAAATTAGTCTTTAGAAAGATGGAGCACATGAGAGGCAGAGAACATTGATCTCGACGTGTGATAAGCATCCGACACTATCGAGAGCAATCATTACTGCATCACATGTAAAAACAAGTCAACGTGGTTCAGCTGGGAATTTTTTGGAGGGTCAAAAGTACAGGAGTCAGGTGACAAGGGATTGCTCTGCTGCTGAAAAGTGGCTGAGCAGGTTGGATGCTTTGCAGTTCGTACAGTTGAGAAGGTTAATTTTTTTTCTTTTTTTCTTTTTTGCTAATTTAGAAGATGAAAGAGATGTATTTGTGCAGCAGATGATGGGTGTACAAAAGTTCACGTGGCTTTATTATTACATTATTTAGGTGGGTACTCAGGGTAGGATAGAAAGCCTGCTCTTGGAGATGATCAATTTTGGAGATCCTTTTTACTTCGCCTGGTGTTTATCTTGTCAGAGTAACATTGGGGTGTCACCTCTGGTTCTCCTCCAAGCTCAGGAAGGTCTGCTAGAAGAATTTTAACCCCCGATGAAAAATCCCTTCAATAACTGTGTGCAAATAACTGCATTCCCCACAAAATCTGATGAATTTGGGGGGGAGCAAAATGAGGAGAGTGGTGAATGTTCAGCCCTTTTTGGTCCTATTTATCTGCTTCCTCAGGCTTCGGCATATTTGAATTATCTTGACATCCCAATGGCTGTACAGGCACACAGAGCATTATACTGGCATGCACCAGAAATTATCTATATTTCTATATAGGAAAGGGAGTTGCTGTTCCACCGAGCTCTCTGTATTTAATGCAGAAATAGCACTCAGCACGTTTACGTTAATGAATGAGTTTTGCAACGTGGTGCTTTTTAACTTCTACAACTTGGTGATTGGCCAACAGATTAAAATATTTTGCCAAAAACCAGCACTCAGTCAAATCATGTGGGCCCTCCATGCAGCCTTGCTGTATTCAAGTAGGTTTTATATTTTTAATGTTTGGAAGGTGACAGTTGTGGTGGAAACAACTCATCCCAATAGGAGAGAAGCATTTTTATGGATTATTTGCAGCGTGTTTGACTGCCAGGAAAAACTTTAGAAGTGGGATTTAATTCAAGGAATGAGTTTAAATTCATATGGCATTTTTTTCCTCCTCCTCCTCCTCTTCCTGTGGGAGTATTCAGTATTCTGCCATGGCAGGGAACTGCATTTGGGATATTAATGAGTGTATTTCACCCTAGTCCAGTTGTGTGCCTTATTAGCTCATCTCTTGGAAACAATACTGAAGTTTACTGACTTGTGAACAGTGGAAAGCACTGACATGACAGAGTCTGAGGAGAGAAAATCCCAAGCTTCTTCCCAACACTACTCTGCATCCCTAAATTCCCTACTAGTCCAAAGTGGATTGAGAAAACTTGATGTGGTTATTGAAGTATTAATAACCCACAAATTATTCAGGATTAATATCGAATTTATTGCACCTACAGTGTTTTAGGAGAAGAAGATTAACTGGGTGTCGTGCACGTAACATCGAACGTTTACTATTAAAGTCATTAACATTTCAAAAAGAAAGACAAACTTTGTATTCTGAATTCCATACCGGACTACAACTGTTTAAAATTTCGTACAAAATTGATACCTCAGCTGTTAATTATTGGCTAAGCACCATTTGCAAAGAATGGAGTCTATTATTAATCTATTAAACTGCATTAAGAGCCACGGTGATAATGACCTAATGAAACCAGATCAGCAGTGGAGCAGGAGATTGGCCTGTAAATTGCACAGGTTTGCTGGGTGCTCTGCTACCTGAAATCCTGGATAATCTCAGAGGAACTGGCAAATTTTCATGTCTAGCACGCCGTGTGCCAGCACAGGGTGCACTCACTAAATGTTTTTGTCGTGTGTGAGCACGGGGGAAACTCTCTAAATGTTTTTGTGCTGTGCTTGGAGGCTTCAGACAGAGCTGTTTCCTATTGAAACATCAGCAGGCTCCTGGCTGACAGTGCCACTGGGGTTTCATGGGGCTGGGAGTTTATTTTATTAACTCTGGGCATGGCCTTGTCCCTGAAAAAATCGTTTTACACAGGAAATAGGGCATTTTGTGAGACCCCACTTTCTTACGGGTCTGTGTTATGTCATACATTGATTTATCTGTGTGCATAGATGGGTGTGAGATGTAATTTAATAATATATCTTAGCTAAAGGAGTCCTTTCCTAGCCAAAAACTGAGTTTTAAAAGTGCTTAACTTTAGGAGGGTGTTTCAAGGCCATTAGCATGAATGAAATATTCAAAATGAGTGTTTGGCTTAACTTTGACCCAACCGCTGAATTTCTGTCGAGGCCGGGAAACTTTCTATTGACTTCAAAGCAAGTTTTTCACCTGAAATCTCAGTCACAAATCGTGCAGATGAAACTTCTGAATGGGTCATTTGCTCTTAAAATACTTTTAACGGCAAATACGGTATTTTGGAATTATATGAACGTCTTTAGTTGGTAAAACTCTCACTAGACCCAGCAATACAAGGCCTGCCCGATATAAATAAATGCCAATTATTGAAGTCTGCTGAGACTCGGAGCCAAGCACAGGCCTGAGAATGTGAACACTCTTATCTATTGAATGGTGTGGTGTTGTTCCAGCTGACAAAGCTCTGCTATCTTGTGTCCCACACAGCATTTTGGGGGATATTTTAGAATCAATGACTTCCTTCAGCCTCGGGAGGCACCTCCACGGCTGGAGCAGACCTTCCCCTCAGCTGTTTGCCAAAGGGGGCAAAGGGCTCTCCCGAGAAGTCAGCCCTTGCTGATTACAAAATCCAAAGTGATTCATTGCCTGTCTATCAGGATCCTATTTTAAATCACAATGATTCATCGAGAGCAACGCCTACATTTTATATAATGAGCTCGTTTTACAATACTGCCAGCACAAGGCAGGGACGTGCTGTTTGTTTCTGCTTCCCCCAAATCCCTCAAAACCAACAGGAGCCACATTGCAGTTCCATTAAGGCCAATTGTAAATGCCAATTTATGGTCTTGGCCCATTAGAACCCTACAGAGGTTTATTCTGATTTTATATTACCCACCAGATGATACCTTATTCTTCAGACCTTGATGCTTCTGGAGGTGTATTTTTTGTTGTTGTTCAAAGAAAGGAAATAACTATCATTTCTATTTTGAAGAGTGGGAGGGATTTTTAAGGCATTTTCGAACAAAAGGCATTGGAAGAGAAGAATTCATCAGGGTTACTTTTAGTTTCAGTACGTGGTGCCTCACAAAGCATGACTGCAGCTGCCTGGAACCAGGAAAGTGCAGCTTTTCTGCCCAGGGATTTCTAAGAACAGTTTGAGGATCCTTTCCCACAAACTCCCAATCTGATTTAACAGAGCAGAAGGGATCTCCTCAGCTCAGAGTTCTGCCAGTGCTGTGACTGCAGCAGAACACTTTGATTTCTTTGGTAGTCAGATTTTGCCACCAGGAGCCCAGCACTCTGTCACTTCCAGAAATTTGCAGTTAAGCTCTCCATGATTTTGAAGAGCTGTTCTTTTTAAATCTGACCTCTCTGCCTGTGAGTTTTTCAGATCTACAAATCAGTATTTCTTACACAGACATTCCCCATTGTCCAATATTCTCAATTTCTATTTCAGCTGCTTGAGCACAGCCTTGCAATCAGTTTCCTTCATACCCTGGAAAAACCTGAACTTTCATGGATTTCTATCCACTATCAGAATGCAGCAAACCCTACATTAACAAATTAAAATAGGATGGTAGAATTTGCAGCACATCTGAGTAGCCTGTGGCATTTTTGAACTTGTTTCTCATTTGCAATTATATTTACACGGGTTTATGTTGCTGCAAGGGTATAAAATGCTGCTGTTCCAAATAACCCAGGCCATTTTGTGTGAATTCCATAGAACAGAAAATGTATTTAACACTAAACAGCTCTATTATTCCCTGAATGGGCTTTTCTTCCTTGTTTCTATTAACAGCTACCTCTTAAACATTGTGGTAAATTTTATGGACTGTGCTTTTAGTGAGCACAGCTTGCAGTTATAATTCAGCTATAGGAATAAAATACATTTCCTACTGATTTATGAGTTGCTTTTTCTTTTCTTGCTCTTTCCAAGTGTTTGGGTTTATCCAGTTTCTCCTGGTGTTTTACTGTGCAGCCTTGCTGAGAGGATGAATGGGCTGCCTCTCCTTTTACCTTTTATTTGGCTTTTTGAAGGATGGGGCTGGCCCTGGGCTCTGCAGCCCTTGCACTGGGATTTCTGAGCCCTCCAGCACTGGTCAGGCTGGGAGATGGGACAGAAATGAGCATCTTCCAGTGGTGTTTGAAGGCGTTTCTGGGTTTGTTCTCACACCTTGAACGTTCCACTCGGCCCCAGGTCGCTGCTTTTCCTTTGGCTCCCAGAATTTGGGCCCTGTGCTGGTTCTGCAGGTTGGGACAGTGGGGGGAAGAGGAGCTTTTCCTCAGCTCCTACCCCTCCCTGCTCAGGGATTAACCCTTGAGGAGTGCCCTGCCTGGGCCAGCCCCTCTGACAAAGCCATTTGGGCCAGCACCACTCCACTTGTGTTATACGGAGGGTTTATTCTGTTCTTCCCAAAATACGTTCTCCACGTGGCATCTTTGGGGTGTTCTCAGGAGGACGTGGTAATTTTTGGGCCATTTTTAGGTGGCTTCAGAGCTGGACCTGAGGGAAAGAGAAGAAAATGTTATCTCTTGTCTTAATGTGCTTGGATGCAGTGCTTTAAAGTTATCTCTGTTAGAAGATGCCATTTTCAGTCATTTGTGAACTCATTTTTTCACTCAGTCACTTTTTATTATGGAGCTGATTTTGACACTCAACGTTTCCTAGAGACACTGGGTATTTTCTCTGTTTTCACAGCTGTAAATTAAGGCACGGGGAGCTTTAGCTTACAGTTCTCTAATTGAAACAAATCCATAAAAATTCGGTTCTTTTGTCCCGCAGTGAGGTCAGTTCTCATTCCTGTAAATGTTTTTGATAAATTCCTGCTTGAAAAGAGAATGACCAGGTCTGGTGGGGCAGTGGTGCCCCAGGAGTGTGCCTGGCTCTGGGCTGGGTCCAGGGCTGCTCTTGTCCCTCCCCAGCACAGTCCCAGAAGTGCTGAAAGGCAGCACTGAGGCTTCAAAAACCCCTTGAATTCACAGCACAAATTTATGAATACTTCTATGAATTCTATTTTATTCTATATTATTCTATATTCTTCTATATTCTATGAATATACTCTGAATTCTATCCGTTGCCTGGACCCTTTTCCCACATCCACAGCACTTTCTAATGTGACATTTGTTTGGGAAATGTCTGCTTTGGGTAACTTTTTAATCCTACCAATATTGCTGTTCACTGTCTTTGTTCACCAGCACATCACTGAAACATTTTCTACCCTGAATCCTAACAACGTTTTGAGCATGTGCAAGGCTAAAAAGAAAAAGAAATCTTTATATCTCTCCTTTTAAACAATAAAAATTCTGCAATGGAATTTTTACAGCAAGGCTTTGTGGCGTTTTTTGCTGTCACTTTGCTTTTCCTGCTGCAGCTGGCAGAGAACTGATTTTGTCAAACACAGAATTGGGGGCATCAGCCACCGAGGCTCTTTTTCCATCCGTTTTTTGCTTGTTTGTTTGTTTAGGAGCATCTCTGCCTGTGCCAGCAGAGTTCTTGGAAAGAGGGGTTTTTTTAGTTATGTTGTGCTCCCTCTGCTGACTCTGCAGCAACAGGACACGGAGAGGTTCGGGTCCTGTGCCGGGAAAAGGGGGGAAGATCGGGAATCTGCAGGCCAGGAAGGTGTGAAACGACAATGGGCAACAGCTTTGAGTCATTTGAGTCATTTTGAGAATTTTCTTTGAGTCAAAGAAAATTCACATTGTTTGGTTTCTCCGAAACAAAATCATCTCTGTTTTATACAAATGTTGTCTACCAGATAAAGTCCATCATAGTGGTGGTTGCTGTTAGTGAAAAATAAATCATTTTCATTATTGAGGAAGGTATTTCCTAAAGATTTAAAGCTCAGAGTTCCACTGTACTCCATTAGAACCCTACAGAAGTTTATTCTGACTTTATATTACCCACCAGATGATACCTTATTTTTCAGATCTTGATGCTTCTGGAGGTGTATTTTTTTTGTTGTTCAAAGAAATGAAATAACTATCATTTCTATTTTGAAGAGTGGGAAGGATTTTTAAGACATTTTCGAACAAAAGGCATTGGAAGAGAAGTCTCTTCCAATGGGAAGAGAGTACTCCGACATAAGCAAGAATATTAAAAATCTGTGGAGTAATCCCAGACGTGCTGAAGAGGAGTGGTGTTCTACTGATAACACAGAGAATGGAGGGGATGAAGATAACGTTCTTCCACTGGGCAGACAGAGAACTGAGACAAAATCTGTATTTTTTTTTATTTCCAGGAAAAAACAAATGCAGTAAGATGTGATTTTTTTTCTCTCCATAACCCCAAGTTCAGTGATCCCATTTTTCCCAGTCTCACTAAAACTGGAGCTCAGCTTCACCCTCCAGGGCCATCAGCTAAAGCCTCTCTGAAGGCAGAGGATCCCCAGCCCCTGTGCCCTGCGCTGGGAGCTGAGAGCAGCCCTGGGGAAATGCTGCCTTGGGCAGCCTGACCATTGCCACACAGAATTTCTGTGTCAGAGGCAAGCAGAGAGCTGAGTTATTGGAAGGGGAAAGCAACCGGGTTATCACAAGACTGCACTCTCTTTTTAGAGTCCTTGTGCAGCTTTCTCCTCCAAAAGATCAGGGAAGGTCTCAAACTCAGTGGATGTGCTGCCGTCACTCAGGGGAGATGGGGTTTTGCAAGGCACACGTAAAATATCTTGTTATTCTTCCAAACAGAGAAATACATTGAAGCTATGGGGGTATCAAGCTGCTCCTTCACCATCTCTAATTTTTTTCTTAAAAGCTGAGAATGGTCGTGTGATTTTAACCAACTTTTGTAGATATTATTTCACAGAGGTTCTGAGCCTCCTTAATTCAATTAATTGGCAAAATTCCCATTAAGTTCTGCAGGACTTGCATATGAGTTCACTTGACAAACTCTGACACATTTATACATGCGAGGAAATCCAAACAATTCCATGAAATTTGCTTTCATTAAGAAAAACCCACAGCATTAATTAGATCACATATCTATTTGTCCATATTTATACCTGTCCATATCATGCTATTATGCCTTCCTTGATTTTAATAATGTTTCAGAGCTGAGAGGCTTTATCTATTTACTTTTTTCTTCTGGTTTTCTGTAACCCCTGTGAGGCTGGGATGTTCTGGTTGCTTCATGAAATACCTGCAGGGCCATATTTTGGTAGTTTTGTCTGGAAAGAGCGTGTCTAGAATGCAGCACAACAGGCCCTGCAGGTTGCCTGAGCACAGGTAGTGTTTATGGTAAAGAGCAGCTCGTGATCCAGGATGTTTTCCATACCCTGCTCATCTCCTCTGTCATATTTTGTGTTTTCCTAGCAGGAAAAATGCAGGGAATAACTGAGGAACTGGAAAGCAGAGCAATTAGGGGCTGAAGTGATGAATGAGGTGAGGTTTCTGCCCATCAGCAGCAGAACAAGCGAGGGTGGCTGGGCCAGATGAGTTCAGTGCCTCCCTCTGCTCCCTCCAGCACAACCCCGAGCAGTTCTGCAGGAGATGAAGCAGAGTGGAGGCACTCAGAGCAGCCAGCTCCATATCTGAGTATTAAATGTTATCTCAGCAGCCTTATCTCTTTCCCTCCTGCTCTTTTGGAGGGTGAAATGCCAGAGCTACTCCATCTGAATTTGTGAGTAACATCTCTGCTGCTGTGCTGGCTGAGAATGATTTTTGCACAGGGAAATCTTCCAGCTCAGATAAATACTCACAGATCTGCTACCTGGATGTCACACAAGCATCTGTGAGTGCTGTGAAAGCATTCTTTACATTGTTCATTGTCCACTGGATTTTTTTAATCTTGGTTGTTGATTTTTGCTTCTTTTAAAGCCATGAAAAGACTACAGTTAGTTGGGTTTGATTTTCTTTCTTTTCCAGAGGGAAATGGTGTCATTCCTCTTTCCCTGAGGAGGGAGAAAGACAAAGTACACAGCAAAAATCAAGTAAAACTACGTGCAAAATAGAAATATTTGTAAAATAACCATTAAACATAGGAAGAGTCTTCACATTTTGGTTTTTGATAGTGCAAGAGTAAAACTAGCATGGAAAATATTTCCTTCATCACAGTATTTCTAATATAAATTCATCTGAAAATTGAAATTCATTGTTTCTACTGTAATAGAAAATTTTGTAAAATGGAACAAGATACCCATAATTTGCTCAAGCCACATGTGAAGATTGGAACTTTAAAACTGTAATGAAATGCTTGGTGTTTTACACCCAAAACCTGAGCAAACCTGGAAGTTCTCATCATTCAGAAATGATTATGGACAATATTACTCTGGGATCTTCAGAGTCTCGGGATGTTAACCTCTGGAAGGGGTGGAGTTGATAAGCTTTTGACTAAAGCT
The DNA here is from genome assembly GCA_013397175.1 of Platysteira castanea. Lineage (NCBI taxonomy): Eukaryota > Metazoa > Chordata > Aves > Passeriformes > Platysteira > Platysteira castanea. The sequence continues at coordinate 15,408 of VYXC01009182.1, read as the reverse complement.
TTGTAAATGGCTGCTGACTCCAGCTTTTATTGCCTTATGGCAGAAATAGGAGTAGGATAAAGCAGAATTACTCCATGACCTGCAGTAGCTGATAGGAGGAGCCACAATTCCCTGGGTTTCTCTTCAGTATAATCCTGGCATTTGCATTTCCCCTGTTCTCAGCACACAGAGCGTGTGTGTAATTTGGAGAGACATGCAGAAAAAAAACAATTAGTAGGGAAAAAAACAGCAGGCGTGAAACCAAATCCCTTTTATTCAGTGATGCTTAAAACAACAGGTTGCTCTTATTATTTAATTTATTTTATTTCTTCTAAAACATCATAAAAATCTAAACCATCACAGTTCTAGGCTGGAAATATTTTTACCATTAAACCACTCTGGCATTTTCTGGTAGACTTTGCTAAAGTGATTTGGCTGTGCTGACTGGGAAGCGAGATTTCTGATAAGGAATTCCCACAACCTCGTAGATTTTGGAGCTTGCTCATGCCAAGGCAGACCTCTGGACTCACCTGCTTATCTGAGTCTTTCTGAGCCGTAAGATATCTGCACACAGGGAAGTTCATGCACACGCTGGGCTGGAATGACACAGGAATTCCACAGAATTACTCACGTTCTGCATCATCAACTTCTCCCCAACATCCCCGCCGTGGGCTGAGTGTGCAGTGAGATCCAGCTCAGCTGTAGCTTGCTGTCCTCACAGGGGTTTGCAAACCAAAGCCTTTGGACTTGAAAAGACAGCGTGATAAGAGCTTGAGATTGTGAGAGTATTTTTCAGAGGTTTGATGGAAGATGCAGGAAAACTGTTTGGTTTCCAGTGAGATCAGTGGCAGGAGATTGAGTTCATCTCAGTGGGTGGCCCAAGCTTGTCCTCGCCTTGAAGCAGGTCCTGGAGCCTCTCTGGGTGCTTCTCCAGAGCAGGGAGGTGTCTGGGGGTGGCTTCTCCTGCTCTGTGATGATTTTGGTTTCCTGCAGTTATTCCATGTCCACACAGCAACCTCGTGGGTGCCCCTGAGTGTCCGGATCCTGGGAATCCCCAGGATGAACCTGGGCTGTGACTGGGAACATGCCTGTGGCCATCCTTCCTCCTCACCCCTGAGGCAGAGCTCAAGCCTTCGAACTTTGAACTTGAAAAGACAGCGTGATAAGAGCTTGAGATTGTGAGAATATTTTGCAGAGGTTTGATGGAAGATGCAGGAAAACTGTTTGGTTTCCAGTGAGATCAGTGGCAGGAGATTGAGTTCATCTCAGTGGGTGGCCCAAGCTTGTCCTCGCCTTGAAGCAGGTCCTGGAGCCTCTCTGGGTGCTTCTCCAGAGCAGGGAGGGGTCTGGGGGTGGCTCCTCCTGCCCTGTGATGATTTGGTTTCCTGCAGTTATTCCATGTCCACACAGCAACCTCGTGGGTGCCCCTGAGTGTCCGGATCCTGGGAATCCCCAGGATGAACCTGGGCTGTGACTGGGAACATGCCTGTGGCCATCCTTCCTCCTCACCTCTCAGGCAGAGCTCCACTGGGAAGTGCACATAACCCTCGATGTCACCTGTCCAAGGGAATATAAACCAATTAAATACTCGATGTCTCTTGGTTTTTGCATTTTTTCAAAGATGTGTCTGGCCATTACAAGAAAAGAGCTCTTGAGAAGGCGTCTGTTCTGGTTTATTGCTTCGTTTGGAAATCTGTTTTGGGAAGACAGTTCCCACTGTTGATGCCAGGGGTTTGCTCTTCATGCTCACAGGAAAATTCATAGAATCAGAGAACCTCCTGAGCTGGAAGGGACCCCCAAGGATCATAGAGCCCAGTCCTTGGCCCTGCACAGCCACCCCAACAACTCCACCCTGGGCATCCCTGGCAGCGCTGTCCAAACCCTCCTGGAGCTCTGGCAGCCTCAGGGCAGTGCCCATTCCCTGGGCAGCCTGGGCAGTGCTCATGATTTGAGCACTGGACTTGAAACCTGACCCTCTGGAAGATAACACACACCACCAAGGTACTCCGACAAGCTGTCCTGGATTTCCCCCAGAGAATTGTCACTTGTGGCAATTAGGAATCCTGTTGTTTCCTTGTGGACAGATCTTCATTTCAGTCAGGATAACATCCTTAACATCCCACCCAGTGGGACAGGGGGGTGGCTGGGATGCCCAGCACCTCTTCGTTCCCACTGCAGTGAGAACCATCTCAAATTCCAGAATTAAAAAGATCCCTTGCAACCTTTGTCATCAACATTCAAGGCAGAGGAACTGAAGGGCTGTGCTGGGAGTCCTGAAAGGGGAAGAATGACGGTGACATTCCTGAGGGAAGGCAGAGAGAAGTGTGACCACTGCCAGCCACTGGCCCTTGAGCAGAGCAGATGGGCAGGGCACTCACAGCTTCACTTACCTGCCAAAACACGGGATGAGCTCCAAATTCTGGAGCACCTCTGTTCCAATATCTTCATTTTGCTGCAGCACTTTTGGCAGTGTGACAGAGCAGTTTTGATTCACAGCAGAGCAAATCAAAGTTTCTGTTATCTAGAGGTTAAAGGCCACGTACTTGATTGAGTCTAAAGTCCAAATTAAACAGCCAAAGTGACCAAGCTATTTTAGTTCTGAAACATCTCTTCTATTTTTAGGTTAGAATGTTCTTTTTATAAATCGTGGAAAATTAAACACAGACCCTGCTTATAAAATAGGCTTTGCACTTGCTGTAACTTACAAACTTTTTCATAGCTGAAATATGTCTAAATTAAGGATTTCGGTTCAGCTCTCTGTCAGAAGAGGGCTTGGAAAAACATTTCATATCTCAATCTAAATTCATTCAATTCACAGAAGATTTTTGCAGATAAAAGTTTGTAATTTGTTTACTGCTTTCAAGATTTGCATCCATATATATGGAATTTAAAAAGTTATAACTTACATTTCCTTGATCCTTGGGTTTAAGACTGGGATTAAACTTTTGGCCAACTCAAATGAGCACAGTTTTCAAATATTTCTGGTTATTTGGAGGAAAACCACCACTATTTAATACCAGCTTCTTTGGGGTTTTTTCCTTAAATTAAAAATCCTTAAGATTTTCAGGCACTTGGGAAGGATGATGATTAGAACTTGAAAAACTGAGATTTATTTGTGGAAGACTTCTAATTTTATTCCTAGGCATGCTACAGAGAGCTGCAGTTAAGGTTTGCCTCTCAACCCTCTGGCCATGGCACACTTGGACCTCAGCTCAACCTCGAACACTTTGGAGATAACCAACTCCTCCTAAAATGTCCCTTTCTCATTGTTGCTTGCAGGGATTACAATGGTTGACACAGAAATGCCGTTTTGGCCCATGAATTTTGGAATCAGCCCCGTGGATCTGTCAGCCATGGATGATCACACGCATTCCTTTGACATCAAGCCCTTCACCACCGTTGACTTCTCCAGCATTTCCTCGCCACACTATGAAGATCTTCCTCTTGCCAGAACTGACCAGTCAGGCCTGGATTATAAATATGATCTCAAGCTCCAGGACTGCCAAAGTAAGCTTTTCTTTTTCTGAATTATCTCCTCCATGTCCACATTTCCCTTATCCCCTGGCACTCGTGCCAGCAGCAGATGGATTTAGAGGAATTCAGATCTCCTGTGTCAGCAGGGATGTCCTTGCAGGGCAGGCAGAAAAGACAGAACACCCAGAGCAGACCTTCACCCTTTCCAGAGCAGCAGCTGGAGTTTAGGAAAGGCATCACAAAGTGTCCAGAATTACATTTTATTAGACACGTGAACCCCTCCATTGTCTCTATTCCTCGTGTGCAGCTCTTCCTTTGAAGCTCAGTGCACACAATGCAGAATGAATGCCCTGGATGTTCAGGAATGCCCAGCATACAGAGAGTATTAATTATTAATCTGTGCAGCTTTTAAATTCCAAACAGCCTGGGAAACTGATGGAGGAGAAATATTGGCTGCATCTGAGTCACAGCATTGTTACAACTCCTGTCACTGCTCCCGGGTTATTTACTTGCTGTGAAACATGCTGCTCTTCCACCCCTTACACTGGAAAAATTACACTAAATCCTCCTTTTAAGAAAGGAAGTGACCTATTCCTAAATAAATTGTCACTGCATTACTGCTCAGGGTAGGAATGTGAGGTTGCTGTGCCTGGAACTCTTTTAAGGATCCACTTCTGCTTAGATGTGGCATCACTTTTATTTGCAGTAATCTGTACAGGAGCTCTTTCAGGGAATTCTTGCTGGGGAAATTGGGGTATTCAGTTTTGGTTGTACAGTGAAGCAGGTGCTGTGTAACTCTGCATTACCACTGTAATAAATGAATGGACATTTTTCCAGCTAGTGATTTATTTTTCTTTTGTTTAATTAGAAATATTCATAACACTTTAATGCCAAGCAGTTATTAAAGAGTGCAGCAGAGTTTAGATGGCATAAATCCGCCTCATCTTTACTTAGATAATTTCTTCCCAGTTTATTTAGGAATAAATCTTTCTAGTTTGTATAGTGTAGCCAATCTGGAAAAACAAAAATATTCACCTTCTTTAGTACTCTGTCTGTTCCATCACTCCTGATGCCATGTAGATGTCAAATGTCACAGCTCTCTTCTGTGACCAATAACAATTGATTTAAAGACATCATATTTACTTGTTTGAGCTTATTCTGCTCTCTTAATTAGAAACTTTCAGAAGAGCAAATTTATCTCTAAATTGCATCTGAAGTTGAACAGTGCTCCCCAGGCGAGAGCTCAATTTCTTGAAATATCTGATCCTGTTTTATCACATATATATATATAATTGAATAATATATTATTCAATATATAGCTCTGTTAGACACTTGAATATTTTTTAAACTAGATTAGACACTCCAGCCCATCTCCTTGTAGGAGTTTTCAACACCTTAAAGTAATAAACCAGACAGAGACTGAGTAAAGCCTGACTTCTCCACACATTAATTTTTAATATCCATCTCTAAACCATTCCACACTACAGAGCTGAAAGCTGGACCTGTAATACCCTTTCTCCATCAGAATCTGCCCCTTCCAGCTTTTCCAGCCAGTGAAATGCAGCTTCCATCTCCCATCCCTTTGTCTGCTGCTGGCTTTGCAGACCTGGCAATCCCATCCCAGCTTGGCTGGGACGCCTCGTGCTCGTTCCTTGCTGCTTCCTCCACGTCTCTAATTTCAATTTATCACTGAACTCTTCTCTCTGCACAGGTGCCATCAAAATGGAGCCTCCTTCCCCACCTTATTTCTCAGAAAAAGTCCAGTTGTACAAGCAGCCCCACGAGGAGTCGGCCAACTCGCTGATGGCCATCGAGTGCCGCGTGTGCGGGGACAAAGCCTCGGGCTTCCACTACGGGGTGCACGCCTGCGAGGGCTGCAAGGTGAGCTGCCAAAAAGGCATTTCCCTGAGCGTTTGGCACCGTTTTCATCTCAATAATCACTTGGTAAAATCGCCAAATCGCACCTCTGTGCTTTTTTTAAAAAAAACCAAAGTTTTAGGTCTTTACGTACGTTTTGCCGCGTGTGATTTAGGACTTGATAAGCAGGAGTTGTTTAAAATGTAGCTTGGTTTTTTCTTGTCGTTGATCTGTTGAAATTTTTTGTGCATTTTTTTCCCTTCTTTCAATCATCCAAGCGTTTTTCATTCCTGCTGTCTTGGAGGTCGTGTGCAGAAAATCTGAATTCTCATGGCAAACTCATGGCCAACTCCAAAGCTCTGAGCAATTTCAAATTCAGGCTCTGTTATTCTGATAGATTCGAGTTTCTTTACCCAATTTACACGTTTTAGGTGACTACAGAGAAGTCTGATGGTGGCTCTCTGCTTTAAAACTTCCCTGACTTTTTTGTCTCAGTGATATTTAGTGTTTATACCATGTAAAGGACAAATGAATGGTGTAAAAATTGCAGTCCTCAAGAATAAGAGGAGAAATGCCGGAGAATTAAATTATTAATAATTCATTGGGTTCAAAGAAAAACATTAGAGTTTAATGTGAAATTCCCATCTTCTCCATTTTCAGTATCTTGAGGAAAATAACTGAAAGGAAAGAACCAATCCAGGGCTTGATCCAGCAGTGAATTAGGAACACACATAAAGCAATAAGTACAAAGTAGATTACTTAAATTACAGTTACTTATCTTAATAAAAGTTGGCATTGTGCTTTTGCTGTTATTATTCCCTGTGAGGAAAAATACAATTTTTTCCTTGTAAAATTGCTGATAACTCTGTATAAACTTTATTAATTGATTGTGACTGACCCAGGAAAGCATCTTTAAACTGTAAAAAGAGAAATAAGCCACAACCACTTTTAATTACTAGAAATTTAACTGCTGTTGGCAGAATTTTTGGTTGGTCGTGATTAACAACAAATTTTCTACATTGATGGTGAACTTTAAATTTTGAAAATGTCACGTTTGGTTCGTGATAATTGTCCCACAAGCAGTGGAACAAACAGAGCTTCGCTTCCTTTGGAGTTGAGCTCTTACCTTACATCCCAAATATCCTTTAAACCCCACTGATGCCCAAAAGCTTCTCCAGCTTTATGGGAATTTTACCCCTCTATCAAACTAAAATGGAAACAACTGATAAGAGCGGAGCAGGTTCAGAGAGGATGGTCCGAGGAGCTTTGCTTCCTTTGGAAATCCATCCTGTCCAGGTCTGAATGTGCACAGCGAGGTGCTCTGGATGGGCAGAGCTCAGGATGGCCAGGACTGGCATTTTCCCACATCCTTTTCCATGTTTTTTCCTGTTTTCTGCAGGGCTTTTTCCGAAGAACAATCAGGTTAAAGCTAATTTACGACAGGTGTGATCTCAACTGCCGGATCCACAAGAAGAGCAGGAATAAATGTCAGTACTGCAGGTTCCAGAAGTGCCTGGCCGTGGGGATGTCACACAATGGTGAGTGCACAGAGATCAGCAGTGGTTCCTCTGGAAATAACGTGGAACATCAACACAATGCCCACAGCCTTCAGTTTCTTACACCAGGCAGTTTAGAAATACGTGTCAGAGAGGCTGCCCTGGCTTTGGGAGCCTCTGTGTGACTGGAGATTGCTTTAACATCAAAATCAGAGAGGTGGAGATCTGCATTTCTTGCTGTAATACAGAATGTAACATCTGAGCTGGTTTAACTCTCCATCATTCCTGCTCCTTGCTAGTTCCTCCTGAATATATTCCTTGTGTAATTGCTAGTTCTCACTTCATTCTCTTATTTTCTGACCAGACACTTTTTTTTTTTTTTTTTTTTTGCCTGCTGGAGCTCAAGATGCCCTTCCTGAAAGCCAAAAATTTAATGATGAAAGCTGGGTTAGAGAATGTGCTGAAGCTTTGTGAATAACAGCAACTTGGATTTGCTGCATTGGTCCCTTACCAAGGGCTGTTAGCATCACTGAGTTAGCACTTCTTGCACTAAAACACAACATATTTGACATGAATGGGCCAAAATTGTGCAGTTTTAAAAATCTCTGTCCTCCTCCCTCCCAGGACACCCACGTCTGTGGTTGCCTTCTTTACCATAAGTCATGGCAGGAGGAATATCACAATGCTGCTCTCTTGCACAGCATTTAGAAGAAAGTCCCTCTGAACTTTAAAATTAAGAGCAATTCATGTGGAAATACTTATGGCTGTTTGGACAGAAAGACATAATGAAGATTCTTTGTTGCCTTGCTTTGGCAGAGCTGAGTAAAAACAGGAATTAAATGTCATAACATAGAGACTTATGTAATTCTAAGGGTAAAGAATTGCAAACATGACTGGGAAAATAATTTCTCTGTGGTTTTTTTAGAACTTTCATTATTTTCAATATAAAAAATGAGTGTGCTGTCCCCAAGAGGGAAGCTGGACTGTGGTTTGCAAAGCTAATACAGGCACTGAATGTAAATTGGTATGGGAAATGTTCTGCTAATAGAAAATACAGTTTTCAAATTCCTGGGATGCAACAGCAACACTTAAAAATAAATCTAATTTTGAAATGCTACTGTGGGTATTTTTATGGTAATTCAGGAGGGGTTATTGTTATTGTTGTTATTATTATTATTTTCAGGGTGCATGCCAGATTCTCCCCTAGCCCGGAGACACAGCTCCCAGTTGTGTCAGTGGGATTCATCAGGGAGGGGATGGGCCAGACCGTTCTCTCTGGTTTATAACATAAAGAACAGCTTTAAAATTAACATTTCGCCTGGCATTTTTCCCTCTTCAGCCACTGCCCAAGCAGAAGCTGTGGCACCAAAGTGATAGGAGTCAGGGGGAGGCAGGAAAAGGGCAAAGCCGTTTGCCCCAGGGCTCCAAGGAACATTTTCCTTTGCTCCAGCCAGGAGTTCTCCCAACAAGGAGTCACTGTTTCTGTTCAAATATTCCCTTCTTTGCTTCCCTTTTTCTTTTTGCCCCCTCTGGTTGCAACGCCCTGCACAAAACACCCTCATTCCTTCATAATTCACAAACAAATTGATAAAAACGAGCTGAATTTCACCCTTGAGGACCCAGAAGCGTAGAGAAATCAACACTGGATGTGCTCAGTGACACCGAGGTACATTTTTATGTCACATCCACGGATTACACTTGGGCCACTGGGGCAGGGAGATTATCTGAATGTTGAATGCTTTGAGGCAGAATTCAGGTTATTTGTGCCCCAGGGTTCCAGTCTGTGTCTGTGCTCGTGTGGATGCATTATTGCAAAATGATCAGGACAAAAGGGGGACTGCAAGGAGACGCTCAGCAGCTACAGCCACATTTTTTCACGTATAAATGCTACATACCACTTGGCTAAAGGTTAAAAAAGACAGTGGTGTTCTCATGCTTGGAATATTGTTTTCCTTTCCTTCTCCAGCCACAGGGCCGCTCTGGGTTTAACCCTGAGCTGTGCAGATTGGATTCTGAAAGCCACTGAGGAGAAGCTTGGTTCTTTTGGTTGAGAAATGTCATTTATTTTGTTGCCTTCTGCTGAAAGTGCTGCTTATACCAACCCAGCTCCTGTAATGGAGAAGAGAGCTCATGGCAATGTGTCTTTATCATCAGTGCTGGGAGCAGGGGTTGCTCAATCTGGGCACGTGCCTCCTGTAAAGTCAGACAGGTATCCACCCTGGCTTGGCCTTGTGTTTTCTAGTGTAACAAATTATTTATGGGCTATTTGGGGTCTCCTTCGTGCTCAGAAATAATCCAGATCATCAGAATAGTGGTGTCCTACAGAGCAGTCTATAAACAACCATCTTTTTTACTTCTAACTTCTCCACGCAGTACAATTTGGGGTGAGGATAAATATTGCAGTTTTTCCCCGGAAAGCCAAAGGACAGAATGCAGCGAGTGCCCGACTGCATTCCCTGCTGGCTTTCTGTTCCTGCCATGTGGAGAATCCTGCAAAGAACTGCCAAAGGAAAGGGAGAAATCCACGTTCCAGCTGCAAATCCACGTTCCTGCCCAAACTTGCAGCCTCTGGGATTAAAGGGAGAGGAGCTGCCACCTGAACCTTTTCCACCCTCTCAGCACGGGCTGGGTTTCCAGAGCTCTCCCAGGTTTTTCCCTGCCCTTCCCACCCCTACTGATCCCTTCCCGGGCTCTCCTTTTCCCGGCCTGACCTTTCTAAGTGTCATCATCAGCCCCTCCTTCTCCTCCTCTCATCCGAAATCCCACTCTCCCAGTTCCTCCCAGGAACCTCCCACTGCCTGGCCTCTCCCTGATTTTTGTCTCAGTCCCCAGAAAATGACAATGACAAGGGTTTTTCCAAAAGGAAACTGCCAGGCTGGTCCCACAAAACTGAATTTTGCCCCGGATTTTGCCTGCACTGCTAATAAGCATGGAACAGAATCTGCTGCATCTAATATCTCACTTTTATATTCTAAACATAGAAATAAATCCTATGTCTATGAAATTGTAAGACAGGAATGCTTGATTCACGACTCTCCTTGTTGTTAATGAATTGTTATATTTAAAATAAACTTTACAATGAGATCTTATATTTAAAATGCAACATTTGAGTCCTGATCATCTCCTATTTTGATGGAATGGAGGCTTTTGCCAGTGGGATTCTGGATTGTGAACCTGCTTTTGCAAACCTCAGCTCTCAGGCACGGGCCCACCACAGAATCATTTCCTGCTGGTGTTCAGGATAATTTAATATAAAGAACACCCAGGCAAATGTGGAATATCCAGCACGTGTCACTCAGAGACTGAGCTTGCTGAAAGAGAAATGGAGTTCAGTCGTAAAAATTAACAACTCTGTTTCTACAGCCATGAAATAAGACAGCTGATCAATCAATACAAAAATATATGAGAAATGGAGAGCGGGGATGTCTTCTGGCATAATTATTTGTTCTTGGAATAAAGTGTCCTGTTTGCCCATCAGCACATTGCAGCAAACTCCAGAGAAGAGCAGTGGCTGGTTGTTTCCAAAATAAACATCCCCAGTAAAATCATCTCTATATGATCTTAGCAGCACTTTTCCTTTAGTCAAGGAACACACTAATCACTGAAAAAATATTCATAATATTTCTATTTCCCCCTAGGGCCAAAACGCAAACCTTGATTTCTTCCTTCCGTTTTTTGTTTTGATGCTCTTTTGTTCTGTTTTGTTTTCATAAAACAAAACAAATTCTGTTTACTGAAATACCATGTGATAAATCAGGCTTGATTTTGATGGCTCATTTGAAACATTATCCAGTCAGTCCCCATATGAATAAATAGTGTCTTGGATGGGAATTCCGTGGACAGAAAAGCAGGAGGTTCAGAGGAGATTTGGTATTGAGCAATTTTCAGCTCCTATGATGAGGTAGAACCATTTCCTGCTCTTCCAATACATTGAGGCACCATGGAGAACTCAGCCTTTTCCAGCTTTTTATTCCCTGTACAGCCTTCTTCCCCATTCCTTAATTCTTACGGGAACATTTTACAGCACTTGCTACGCTGAATTCTGCTGAACTGTTCGGGAATTTATTCCTGCAAGGCATGTGAGGGTTTTGTTTCTAAACAAATGAAGACTCTGCGATCCACACGATGATTTGCCTAAAACAACACCAGGCTCAATGGTGGCTCCTACCCTCAGCCAACAGAACTTTAATATCTTAAATATTCCTTACATTTTATGTAGATTGGAGGTAGAAGCAGGGGGTTTCACCAACAGCTGACAGCAGGTTTGGAATCAAGCAAGGTGTTGTTTGGGCACAGAGATGATTTCCTCTTTGAGATTTACATTTCTTTAAAGCTCTTCAGCTGTTTTGCCTAAATTACCAGAGAAAACCCTCTTTCCTTGCTGGCCTAGCCCTGTTTTAGTAGAAGCTTCAGCAGCCCACAGCGAAAGGCAACAGGAAATTCAAAATGTGCTTCACGAGGTGCAACTGCTGGCACAGAAAGGTGGCAGAAAACCTGTGTTGTCCTGGTTTTTGCTAAGCCTTCTGTTTTAACCTTGGAGTCAGATTCTTTCTCACACAGTTTCATGTAAATAATGGCCAATGTTTATTTAACTGTCTTTTCTGGTTTTCATTCCTTTTGTGATAAGAGAAAGTTTGATGAGCATCCTTTTTCTCCAGTGGGATTGAGGAGGAAGTGCCATGTCCTCCAATCCCTTGTGGAGTTGAGAATCCTATAAAATATGATAAATGTAAATAAACTCTCTCTTTTCCCTCCTTTCTGCTGAACCCAGCAGGTGTGAGCATGTCCTTTATTGTGCTTTTAGTGGCACAAACCTGTTCAAATGTGCTTTTTGAGGTGTAATGTTGCCCTGGTTTTTGCTAAGCCTTCTGTTTTAACCTTGGAGTCAGATTCTTTCTCACACAGTTTCATGTAAATAATAACCAATGTTTA
>VYXC01009180.1:482241-502650 GCA_013397175.1 Platysteira castanea | reverse complement strand
TGCACTATGTGGGCTCATATGGAGTTTTGTCCAGCTGCATTTTATCTTATCACAAGTTATTTCCACTTCTAAAGACTGTGCAGTTCAAACTATACTCGCTGTTATCCCCACGTTTTTGATACCACTATGCAGCATTGCTTTCAGGACTCACAGCAACGCTTTAGCTGTTTTCCCTTTTAAGTTACATGGTGAACAGGTAAACCTGCAACCACAGAACCAAGTACTGCTTCAGTATCCAGCAGTCACAGTAGTAGACAGAATAGCACCACCAAATGCTCAATAGAATCTTTTAACTGTTTCATTTTTAAGAAGCTGATCTATTCACTATGAACTCTTTGGGGGATCATTCAGTTATGAGTTTCTCAGGTCAAATAATCATCACAGTTCTTTGTTCAAATATTTAATAAATCTCTTAGAAGAAAAGGAAACTACATAGGTGCTAGCATAGATCCATCACAGTAAATATCTGCCTGTTCTTACTTCCTGTGTTGATGCTAACCCATATCCTGAGCTAAGCTTGTTTGTGAATTATTTAAATGGGTCTGTACTTGACCAAGGGTTTACCTCTGATTGGTAAAAACATTAATTTTCTCTGCAAATTAGCAGTTATAGAAGATATTTCAAATAATAAGAGCAANAAACACTAGAAAACACAATATATTTGTAGAAGAGAGGAAAAGGAAAAAATGTTTCCCATTTCTAAAGACATATTTTTATGTGTTAATATGTCTTTTAAAATTAAACATTAAATATTTCCCTTCATTATAAATTGCCCTGAGATACAGTATTGCCCTAAACCAAAGTGAGGGATTTTTTAGTGTTAATTAATAGAGCTCTAGTTCTCATGTTTTGCTGACTAAACAAGATCAGCTAGTTCAGTCTCAGTTCCTCCCCAGCTTAAGCTCTGCTAAAAATCATTTACTTCTGCAGGAATATAAAAGCCAAAGAAGTCATTAGCTATTAAGGATAGCATTTATGGGTAGAAAGGAACCTTTGAAACACTGGGTATTGTCCCTGGATGAAACTGTAAGGCCAGAAAAACTGTTGACACACCTGAGTGTTTTTCCAGTGTTTTTATATTTTACAAATAATTGTGTTAAGGCAAATATGATACTACAGGGCTGAACTATACACGTAGCAATGAGGAAAACTACAGCTTGCTTTCATCCTTTTAGCTTGCATTTCTGAAAAACAAGAATCATGGGGAAGGGGACAGATGAATTTAATTTCAGGTTTTGTCTTTGAATAATTCTTTCTTTCTCATCAACTAAATGATTCAGTTCGTCCTTTCACATTTCCTTGGTGAATACGTCCCTGTATCAGGTAAAAGTTTTTGAAAGAACTGCCTAACGTCTAATATTAAAAGTGAAGAAATCCTGGTCCTAATATATTAAAAGCAGATACTCCTTGGAAGACTGAGCTTAAATTGTTAAACTGAAGTTTAAAATGTTAAATTCTTATTCAAAACTAAATAAAGCACAAAATCAGTATATTCTAATTTTACTTTATATTTCATATTTATTTCATGTTTCATAAATCTAGTGGAGGCTTTCATTATCTTCACATATTTGAAGACAAAATAACTCCGTTCAATCAGTATCTGGCTTATAGTTGTACTTCTGCCAAATTCACATTTTTTTAGTTACAGAATAAATAATATTTTCCTTCATAAACCTTTGAAATTGTTATAATTCCTTGATTGAAATTAATGTTGACTATCCACTTGCTTTTAATGTAGATAAGGTGATATTCCTGCAGTCAAACCAAATTGCTAGATGGAAACACGTACATGTCATGGCCTACAACTGAGTGACGTCCCATCTTTTCAGTTAACTTGAGCATTTGAATACTGGAGAAATATAGGAGAAATATCTCCTTATAGTTTTTCTCCTGCATTACTGTAGAACTTCCAGATGCTTGGTCTTCAGTAGATTTGTATGTATCTGAGTAGTTTTCACAGCCTTTTCTCCTCTAAGGCAAGTCAAGTAAATAATTATTTTGTTGTCTTCGCTCTAGATTTTCAGCACAGTTGAGTATCCTAAGCCAAGCTTTTTGACAAACAATATAAATGATACTAACATCTTCAAATGTTAAAATCTTGCTTTATTTCCTCTATTTAAGGATACCTTGGAAGTAGAAGTACCACCACAGTAGTTTAAGCAGATTTCTTTCTATTTTTTTCTTATCTTTTCTCTATTTTCTCTCCACAATTTCGATCTTGAAATAAATCTTAGTTTCACATATGTAGTACCATCACTTTCATTGGTAAGGTCATCTCATTAGATAACTTTGGAGTATCTTTCTCTCAGAATTGCTCATTATCTGTAGAATTTTTCAGTTCATTACCTGTTAACTGCCCATTTAAATACCTTTCCTGACCTTTAATTGAACTTTGTTCTACCCTATCATCATTAAACCTATCCCAGAATCATGTGTGTGTATGTGGTGGAAAATGGGGACTGACTTGCAAGTACTTGTGATATTTTATTGATGACAACAGAAAACTTAGCTTAAATGTATACTTAGAACTACAATTTTAAATCAGTTACTGTAGAGATTAAATTATCTGGAAATATAAAAATCTATGTTTAATATTGGGCGCATTTTCCCTACACAAGTCAGAGTTTAAGTCTTATGAGGTGCAGTTCTGGATATTACTTTCTAATGCTTTGTTCATGTAGCTAATTTCTTAATGTTCTTCCTTTAGCACAAGTATGGTATAGTTTACAAAGATGTCAAATACCATATTTTAGGACTTACCTAGACATAGAATCTAATTTGATTTCTTTTTTGAAGTCCAGGCTGCAAAGAGTTAAAATATGTATATTAGAGTGTTTGATATTTAAGCTTAAAACTTGTCACATGGGACTATGCAAAACTAAGTTTTCCATCTAGGAGAGAAAATGCTTTGTTACACAGACCATCCAGTTCTTTAGAAATGTGTCATTTTTATGGTTCTAGTATTTCCCTTTTGTCAGTTTAATTCCTATTTTTCATGTTCGATTTGTTTCTTCAGCAAAAATGTTCACCTTTTGTGTGAGTTTTTGTGTGCTAATGCTGTTACTTGCTGACTGACATATCTCAGCATCTTGAAAGATTATTTCATATATTGTAAGATTATTTTGGGATCACTTGAAAATACAGAATACTGGCATCAGCTCTACTGAATCCTGAAAAAAAAGCAATGTATCCTGGTAATTTTATATTTGAAATACCATAAAAAATGTAATCAAATGACAGTTCTATTCCACAAATGGGAAGAAATACTAATGATAAAGGCTGTTTCTTTAGAAACAGTAATCAGCAACAGGCAGATGTTTAGTCATGGAACTAGCTAATACCATACAGTGTGCAAAATCTGATGACTGAAGAAATCAGTGAGCTGACCAGTTAGATTTATATCTGACTGATTCTGACTGGCTTTATCTCACTCACTAGTAAAAAATAAATCAGTATCGTGTACTGGGTTCAAATTAATAAAGGCTGATGGACACATTTTCAAGAGTAGCTTTTCTGCTATTTATTTTAAATATATCTATATATCATGGTAAATGTATATGAAAATATACATTTATTTTTTAATGAAAAAGCAGTCCATTGAAAACTGATTAATATTTACTGGAGAAGAATACTCTGTTGTAACTTTTGCCTGTTAGTCCTGGCAGGTAGCTGAGCCTCATGCAGTGACGCTCACTACCCTGGGTTGGAATGGTAAAAGAAACAGAAGGGTAGAACTGAGAACACTTGTGGGTTGAGCTAAAGACTGTTTAATGGGGAAAACAAAGCTGCACACACAAAGCAAACCAAGAAATCCATTCACCGCTTCCCATGGGCAGGTATTCAGCCATCTCCAGGAAAGCAGGGCTCTATCACATGTAACGGTGACATGGGGAGACAAACACCATCACTCCAAATGTCCTTCCCTTCCTCTTTCCATAGCTGTCATTGCTGAGCATGACACCATATAGTACGGGATGTTCCTTTGGTCAGTTTGGGGTGGCGGTCCTGGCTGTGTCCTCTCCCAATTACTTGTGCATTCGCAGCCTGTGCCCTGGTGGGGTGCTCGGAGGAGCAGAAAAGGCCCTGAGGCTGTGCAAGCTGCTTAGCAATAATCCAAAACATAGTACCATAAAACCTGTAAGGAAGTAAATTAACAAAGCTAAAACCAGCACAGCAGCTGTCTATACAACCTCCAAAGTTTTAAACCTGACTGTATGTAGCCATTCTTACTGCATTTCTGACTTACTAGCCCTGAAAAGTCTGTCTGAAAATAGATTACTTGAAGAAAATAATTAAAATTATATAGTTCCACCAAGCTTCTACATGCTGTCAAAAGGAATTGGCAGGCTTTTGCTTTAAATTTTCTTTTCGTTGTGTCTGTATGTCACTCGTCTCACTAGACTATCCTCTAAACTTAGTCACTTAAATCTAGTTAGTGTGTACCTTCTTGTAGTTGGTTGACCCTGGCTGGATACCAGATAACCACCAAAACCCCTCTATTGCTCCCCTCCAAAAGCAGACAGGGGAGAGAAAATATAACCAAGGATTCACAGGTTGAGATAAGGACGGGGAGAGATCACTCGCCAAATACTGTCATAGGCAAACCAAGCTCAAATTAGAGATATTAACTGAATTTATTACCAACAAAATCAGAGCAGGATAATGAGAAGTAAAATAAAACCTTAAAAACACCTTGCCCCACGTCTTCCTCCTTCCCAGATCTACCTCCTTCCCCGGTGGCGCAAGGAGACAGGGAATAGGAGGTTATGGTCACTTCATCACAAGTTGTTTCTGCTGCTGATCAGCTCCAACATGGGACATGGGGACCCATGGAGTCCTTCCCATGGGACATAGTTCTCTATGAAACTTCTCCAATGTGAGTCCATCTTATGGGCAACAGTTCTCCACAAACTGCTGCAATTTGGGTCACTCTTCCATGGTGTAAAGTCCTTCGAGGACAGGCTACTCCAGCAGAAGCTCCTCTCTCCACAGGTCTGCAGGTTCCTGTCAAGACCCTGTTCCAGCATGGGTCTCCCACGGGGTCACAGTCTCCTCTCTGACATCCACCTGCTCCAGCCTGGGTCTCCTTCCTGGGCTGCAGGTGGATCTCTGCACCCCTGTGGTCCTCCATGGGCTGCAGGGGCACAGCTGCTTCACCATGGTCTGCACCACGGGCTGCAGGGAAATCTCTGCTCTGGCACCTGGAGCACCTCCTGCCCCTCCTGCCCCTCCTTCTGCACTGACCTTGGTGTCTGCAAAGCTGTCCCTCTCACATGTTCTTCCCCCACTCTTCTCTGGCTGCAATTACATCTGAGCAGTAACTTCTTTTTCTTATTAAATGTGTTATCACAGAGGCATTACCATCATTTCTAATTGGCCAGCCTTGGCCAGCAACAGTCTTGGAGCTGCCTGGGATTGGCTCTCCCAAGCATGGAGGAAGCTTCTGGCAGCTTCTCCACCCCTGGCTAGCCACCTTATGGCTAGCAAAACCTGCCCATACAAACCCAATAAATTTCTATATAATTTTACATTACACACTGTAGTGCTATATATTTTTTTTTGTGTGTTTCTCAAGATACTTGAGACAAAAGTATTAGTCAGCAAAAAATCCATGGGTCACCTCTGGTGTCTATATGTGCATAGAAGCTTAACTTACTAACTTCATGTACATTTATATAGTGACCAAATGTAAATTAAGAGACCTAACTTCAAATACATGTTTATTGAAATCTTGACTTGAATATTTTGCAGAGGGTAGAGATACACCATCTCTACCTTTTTGTCAGGCTTGATAGAGCAGCACTTCATAATGTTCAGCTTATAAGTTACTTAAATGTAACTACAAGTTTACAGCCTAACAATTGCCATTAGTTTGTAATCATAAAATGGTCAAGTGAGCAGTAATTCTCAGAGCACCTTTATCGCATATCCTTATGATACATGAAATGTCTTTAGCAGGACTCATACATTTTTATGGAGAGTAAATGGGAGTTATGTCCCTATGTCCGACTCTAATGGAAATATGCAGTCTCAGATGTCAACATAAATCTTTCTGAGACCTGTACACAGCATTCAGAAACTCAGTAGCAGCTGTTTCTGTCTTCTGAGGTTATGCATTTTTTACCTCTGTATTGTTGTACGACTGCCAGCAGTTATTATTTTTAATACATGTATATATACATGCAATTAAAAAAAAAATATTTTAGAAACTTCATTGGACTTCTCTGATCCCTTTTGTCCTCTTTTTTTCAGGATAAAAGCCAAATTCATTGATGTGACCATTTTTCATCATCCATGTCCATAGCACATGTTCATAACAAGACACCTGTATAGGTCTACTGACAAAACAATACAGATGTTGGCAAAAATACTAAGAGAATGTTAGTCATTATTGCCTGTTTCTCTTGAGTCTCAGTGATTAGTATGCAAAGAATTCTGTTAAATAGAACTCCATTAAACTTAGTAAACATTAGTACAAACCTATAACTTTAGGAAATATGTCGCAGACAAAATATTTTGTACACAGCATTTTTTTTATTTAAAAAGCTCACTGGCTAATGTATATTTTGAAGAAATAAACCCTGAAATTTGTCATTGGAGAAGGAAGATATATACTGGCTATATACTATGCAGTAAAAATATATATTAACTGTAATCCTTTCTAGCTATCTGAACATACAATTTATAACTTAAGTCTATCTGATATTTTGGGGGAAGAGATTTCATTTGGAGAAAACACTGATTAAAAATCCTGAGCATCTCTGTGTATATTCTAAGTTAAAACAACAGACGCAGAAGTTCTTGTAATTAAGCATGTTTTAAATTTACTTGTTCCTGACTTGGAACCTTTGACTTTTAAAATGTATCAACTTTAAAGATTTTTTTTAGAATAAAGTTACTCATTAGAATATTTTCAATGCCTACCTATACCCCCATACAGATAATATGGAGCTATTTAGAATTGTAGAATTATTTTTTCAAACCAGAATCTGCTGTAGTGTATGTCAGTAGCAGCACATAAACATCTTTTTTTTGTCCTCCCTTTCAGTTCTCCAAGTACTTGTATTCACCTCCATTCCTTTATTGTCTTGAAATGTGAAGCATTAAAGATGCACCAACATAAAGTGCACTCAGTTATCTTCCCCTTGCTGTGCTGCCAGGATTCTGATTTGCAAATTATCAGATACATCTTCTTTCTCGTCAGAATGTCTTTTACTTTATTATGTACTGCAGAACCATCTGTCACACTGACAGTATTAATATGTGCTGTTTCTATTAGATAGTCTCCATTGTTTAACGTGAATGATTTTTCTGCTTAAACTAAATTTTTGTAGCAAGACAGGAGTGTGGAGATGTGTGATTTTGCTTCCATTATATTTTTCTTCTTGTTGCTTTTTGTTTACAATTCACATGACAAACATTTTAGCTTCACTCTGAACTGATGCCCTACTTTACTTGGGGAGCATATATTATAAAAGCTGGAGTTGTGCTACATTTAAATGAACCACACAGGCCTACAGCAAAGCTCAGTGAAGAATTTGTTTTCCCCCTGCTATAATAATCTGCCACTTGAATTATCCCCACAGAAATGGTACATATTGCCTCAAGTACTACAGCTTAATCCTGCTTCTGTTCAAGTCAGTGCTTACTTTTCCATTCACTTAGCAAGGCATAGTCAACAAGCCTTACATTGTAAATGTGACTATAAAAAGTTTCCTATTTGACAGTCTAATCTTCAGAGATAAATTTATTTATGTATAGTATAAGAAGTTTATGGTAAGATAATCTTTACTATCAGGATTATTTTACATACAGAAATAAATCAATGGTTTACTGCTAGCCTGTCCTTTCAGTTGCTATGGTTCTTACCTGTTTTTTCTTTTCCTTTCCAGTAGACAGAACTCAGATTTATTTTATTTTTAAGGTTAATATTTTACTTTTATGACATGGGTAGCTGGTAACTGCTACATCTTTGGAGATGCCTAATTTTTGAATCTTAATTATTTTTAAATTTTTTTCAGTCTTTTCATAGCATCTCAGTGGTTGAGTCTCTCTCTAGGTATGGAATAGCTATTTTCAACTTGTTATTTGTTCAGATACTGTCCGAAATTATTCTCTGATGAGATTAAGATCAGACTTAGATCTAGTGGCAGTTGTAAAAGTCATTCTCTCAGATTACTACTTGAGAAGCAGATCTTGCATTAAGCCTCATGAAAATTGTTTTACTTTGTCTATTTTCCATAAAATAATCAGACAGCTACCAATCTATGTGGATATCAATGCAAAACTATTTAACATCAATAATATTGCTACAGACTGTCTCTATTTTCCTTCTTACCACAACTGAAATAAAAGGAAACAAATGGAAAGAAAAAAACAAAGAAAGAAAATATTCTACAAGGCACTGAGGGCATAGTACAAAGAGATAGACCATTTTTGGTATAAATCTTTTGGCTTCATAAAAGACAGTGTAAGAATGAGACTTCTGATAGTCTATCCCATGATCATTTTTGTACCTGATCATGCTTGTAATATGCTGTCAGTGCTGCACCTGGAAGTACTTTGAGTACATGCTGTCTTTTACAAAATCCTGAGCTTCTTGAGTGGCTCTTTCAAGAAGCTTTACAATATTTTCTCGAGAATTTCTAGTGTGCATATAAAGTAAGCATCTTGTATGAATTCTTTTTCATGCATTAAATTACTGAAAAAAACCCATGATCCTTGGGTCATTGCCCTCAGTAGCATGACGACATGTTTCTTGGTAAATATAAGGCTAAGCATGATAATCCTATAATTTTGGTTCTTTTTATGATTAGTTTATAGAGAAGCTCACTGAACCAACTGAAGTACCTTCTGGTTTTTATTATTTATTTGCCTGCTTCTAATCTACTATTGAATGTATCTGTTTTTATTAAAGAAACTAATTTCAACAACTGTTTTGGCACAAGTTTCAAGTGAAGCTGTATACTCTGCAGTGTTCATCCTGGTTGAATCAATTTCAACTTCAGACTTCAAACTGGTATTCAGCCTATCATATCTGCATGACAAACATGAATGACATCAGTGCTCTATTGGTTTGAATCTTCTTTTCTTGTACATTATCTAAGAAAAAATATCTTTAAATGGGGATTGCATGGAATCACGCTGATTAAGATTCTGAATGATAGCCTTTCAAAACATAGAGCCTTCAAAGCATAAAATTCATCTTTTTACAGTGCATTTACCTCCCTGGGTTAACTTTGAAATGGTAGCAGTTGTATTTTACCTATAACTTGGCTGACATTAGTGGCACTGAATTGTTTGGTTTGTTGGGGTTTTTTGTTTGAGTTTGTTTGTGGGGCTTTTTGGGATTTTTAAGAAAAATGTAATAGCTAAAGAAATTGTATTATTTCATGTAGACTGGGATTGTAATTTTTACTATACAGAACACAGCTTTTTCTCTATAGTGGTTTCACAGAATCACAGAATGGCTTAATTTGACAGGGACCTCTGGAGGTCATCTTGTCCGATGGTCCTGTTCCAAGCAGTGTCACATAGAACTGGTTGCCAGAACCATGTCCACATGTGTTTGGAATATCTCCATGGATGAAGACTCCACAACTTCTCTGGGCAAACTGTGCCAGTGCTCAGTCACTCTCACAGTGAAAAATGTTTCCCGATGTTCAGACAAAACCACCTACGTATACCTTGTGTCCGTTGTCTCTGGTGCTGTCACTGGGCACTGCTGAAAAGACACTGGATCTGTCCTCTACAGGCCTTCCCTTCAGGTATTTTTAGACATTGATGAGATCCCCCTCTGAGCCTTCTCTTCTCCAGGCTGTACAGCTGCAGGTCTCTTAGATTTTTCTCATAGGAGAGATGCTCTGGTCCCTTTATTATCATTGTGGTCCTTTACTGAATTCTCTCCAGTAGGTCCATTTCTCTCTTACACTGGGGAGCCCAGAACAGCACCCAAAACTCCAGGTATGGCCTTGCAGTGCTGAGCAGAGGGTAAGGATCATCTCCCTTGACATGCTGGCAAAGCTCCTCTTAATGCAACCTGGGATAACATTAATATTTTTTGCCATAAAGGCAACTTTGCTGGCTTATTTTTCACAATTATGTTTTTAAAAACAAAATTAGGGTAGACTTGGAAAAAAAAATTATGTATGAATAAAAGTAGAGTGGGATTGGTTTTGCTCAAACAAGACTTTTTTATTAAAATGTTAAGGTGAATAACTGTGTCTTTAGAAAGTGAGCTAGATTTGTCCTCTATGTATTCTGTAAGTTAGAAAGGATTTGGTTCTTTACAGTGGAGCTCCTTTTCAGTCTTTGGGCTCAGTGACACTTGCAACTAGTCGATAGGAAAAACTTGTCTCAAATAGTATACACACTCAAGGCAGTGGGAATAATCTGCGTGAGCACTGACATGGAGGCAGTTCCATGGGAATTTAAATAGACTGTGAGCATACACAGTGACCTGACTGCAGTACAGTAGATCAAAAGCAGATTTCTTTCAATTTCCTCTACTATTCAAGTTATTTACACCATTTTAAGTCACTGCCTATACTGAGGGGATTTAAACCTTTTTGTTTTGGGGTTTTTTAATTAAAAATCACTATTTCTTCCAGGTTTCTATGACGCTAAAATATTTACCAGTACCTATGTCCCAAATAAAGATGTCAGTGAGTTGTTAGTCCTTCTTGGTTTTTTCATTCTGAAAAACTAGGGTCTTACTTTTTTTGTTTTATTCTAGCCCCATCTGTAGACTGCTAACAATGCAGTTATGTAGAATGTACATAACAACCTCCAGATGTAGCATACTAATGGACTGTGAAATTTAACTTCTCAGCCAACTGACAATGGATGCCAGTGCATCCTGGAGAACATCCAAGAGAGCAACCTTTCACAAGGCTCATGTTGAGGTGTCTACCTGGTCAAATACCAAGAACATATGGAATGATACATATACCCTCAACTGCATTTCCATTACCTGCAGCTGTTTCTGCAAA
Source organism: Platysteira castanea (assembly GCA_013397175.1). NCBI lineage: Eukaryota > Metazoa > Chordata > Aves > Passeriformes > Platysteira > Platysteira castanea. Next base: position 491,659 of record VYXC01009180.1, on the reverse strand, counting down.
ATTTGGTTTACGTCTGACTGATCTCACACTACAAAAGTAATTTCTAAGCCCTGGCAAGCACTTTACAAAAATGCATAGAGAAAAAGCTCAGTTTCTACTCAGACTCTAAAATCCTGAGCTAGCTGAGTGTTGTCCTTGTGCTCATCTGGCCCACCATCAAGTTTTTTTTGCAAGTCCTTGATTCAACATTCCTAGCAACTGAGAACTGTTGGAATATTGTATTTAGAAGGGAAGAGAAAATTTGGAGAACAGGTGAATTTGGAGACAGGATGAAGTTTTGAAAAGGAAAAAAAAGAGGCTAGTTATCACTAATGTATGAATTATTTAGCTGATAACTTGAAATACTTCAGAAAAGTCAAAGTAACTTGTTTTTGTGTTACATATTAAGAAAATCAACTCTATGAAAAGAATGACAGATTATATATTTACTTTTTATTATTTTCCTATAGAATCTGGACTGTAGAAAAGAACACAACATGCCATCTAAAATCAGTGAATAAATGTAAAAATGCTTACTTGTGTTTGGTGAGGCAAGGGCTGATAAAAGTCTGTCTGACAGGATACAATATATTGTGCTAGAAAATATATTTTGTAGATCAATACAGATTTATTTTCCCACAATATTAATTCCTTTATTGTTTTACTTTTATTTGTCTTTCTGCGCAAAAGGCTTAGTCATGGATTATAGGCTACCTGGAAATGAGGTCTGCTATCTGTCTCTTCCTATCAGAATTTTCTACAGTGTTTTATTTCTGCTATATTCTGTTATTTATATAGGCTGCCAAGGAAGAAAACCAAACATGTTTTTTAAACTCTTTTTAAGACCAGTATAATTGAAACTAATGGATAAAATGTGTATTACATTAGTGAGTTGATGAGAAATAGTTCTAGGTCTTGCTAATTCTGTCTATCCTAGCTATATTTCTTAAATCCTTCTGAACTGATTGAGTCAGGTCCAAAGAATTATATTTACATTGCACAGGCATGTGCAATTTATAGCCGAATACAGAAAAATCAATAAATTTTATTTAAAATTATTGTTTTTGGTGAAGTCAAATTGTTATGCAAAAGAAGCTTTTAAATATATCCACTAATTTTTTTATATACTTTGCTGTGGGACTTACAAAGATGAAACAATCTGTTGTAGCTTATCTATGAAGGCTTTTTTGATGATGATGCAACAAAACTAAATGTGGTTACCGTACAGAAGTTTTCTGGCATATAAAAGTGATGTGTGTTTAAGTAGAGTGAGATGGTCAGCTGTTCACACTACATAGTACTGTTGATAACAATGTGAAGTATGTGCTTGCTGGAGGTGGTTCAGAGCAACTGATTTGGTAACACTCGAGTATCCCCTTGATACTTACTAAAAAGGGAATTTAACATCTCATTTGGCACATGTTCTATCAAGAAAAGATTCTAAAGGCATAAATCCTTTTAAAAAAATAAAGAAGAAGAAAGGGAAATAGAAAAAACAGAGGCTGTGGACAAAAATACACAAACCAAAAGAGTCTCTTAAAAGTGTACAAAAAAATAACAATTGTGACTTCAGAGGGAAATTGAGAAAATTCCACTTTAAGGATATTTTTTAAAAAACTGCATTGGCCTGTAATGGATATTTTGGGGCTTCCAAGATTTTGATGTTAATTCTGTAAGAGTAGGATAGTCATCAGTACAGACTTAAAACTGGGATTTACTGGGTTGTAAGTATACTTTGTGTCAAAATCAAAGAGGTGGCACATTAGAGCTCCTGTTACTCTAGTCAGTGACCTGCTTGTTTGAGGAAAACCCCACAGGATGATTCTTTGGTATAGACCTGCTTTGCAGAAGTAGAGTATCAAAAATAGATCTAGGCAGCCTTAGAATAGTTTTTAGAGCATTATTTGGTGGCTCAAATGCAAGTTCATCTATGCAGGTTTACATGTCAGTGTGCAGTCAGACAGTTTCTCAGATCACACACTGAAGGACAAACAATAGTACAGTGTAACATGATGTCTGGAAAGCAGCTGAGCATAAGGGCCACATTGACAAGTTTGCTTTTCCTACTTGTTCTCCCTTGACATCCTTGTCACATTACGAAAGAAACTAAGGCTTCCATTATTTTACCCAGACATTAAATGTAAGTTATGATTCAGCAATTTTAAGTCAGTGCTGTTTTCACAATCTTGTGTACTCAGATGCACTTAAGAACTGTTCCTTGATTATGACAGAAAAGATATGTACTTTTCTTTTCCAGAGGTTGGTTGGTTTTTTAATTTAAGAACCTGAAATCCATATTGATTTTCCTTGGACAATACAGATCTATACTTAAGGGTCAGTCTGCTGGGAAATCATTTAAATGTTTAGGCACATTTCTTCTATAGCCCGTTCAGTTTCAGGAAGATAATGCCTGGTTGAAGATGCAAGACAACTAAATGGAACATCCTATTGTCTTTTGCTAAGCATCATGCAGCTGGCATGACAACCCTGACAATGAAATATCAAGTTGCTTCCCAAATCCTAGACACAAGGTATGTCACTTGAAATCCATCTATTCTACTTTCTATTCAGAAATTAAAGACTCTTAGATGTTTTATTCAGTTAATTCCAAACCCAGTTCCTTTTTTTACATTTTGGTCTTTAAATTATAAAGGACATTAAGAAAGATGATTACAGCATTAATTAAAACATCTGCACACTGAAACACACTTATAGCATGATGAATAATTAAAAATCAGACCATAGAATTTTCCTGTTTGTTGGGGAGACTATTCATTCTTCCATGGAAGAGTTATCTTCCTGTTGGGAACAAGAAAAAAAAACATAATGAATAAAAGAAGCAAAATTCACAGAAAGAATAACCCAGTTTAATGTAAAATTAGGGGGGAAATGTTATCAAAGAAACAAGTAACTTAGAACTTATATTGAGGTAGAAAGAATTTAAGCAAAACAAAGTAACTGTCAGGGGACATCATGACCTTGCCTTGATTAGGAGCTTGTGTAATTGACTGTAATGAGTGAGGCACAAGGTGAACAAGAACTGAACACTCTGAGCTTTGGTACAAGCAGTGGACCAACAAGTGACAGGAGAACAATACCCAAAACTGATGGAATGGTGTAGCATGATAAGAATGCAGATTGATTTCATTTGTGGCTCCCGCCAACATCTGTTTGTAAAACAGTAATAAGGACCTGGGGGGAAACACTGTGGACATGCCAAACTGTGTAAAAGTGAAGGACTGAGGTGGAACTGAAGCACCACTGAGAACCAAAGAGAGAGGCTGTGTCAGCGCCATGTTTACGTTTAACAGCACACATACGCATGCATGTAATGTTGTAGTTAATTGCAACTTGCTCCACTTGCCACTCCAGTAAGTAACCATAGTCCAGCCTGAGAAAATTTTATCTAACCACTCAAAAAAAAATTATCCAAAAAGTCAAAATAAACACAGTTTAATAAGTGAAGGTATGAGAGAAAAAAAAAGATGTAAAGGCATTTATTCCTCAGCTCCCACCAGTTGACCAAGTACACAAAGTTTTCATGAAAGATATTTCAGACAAAAAAGAATCAGGGCAAGTGGGAACAGCCAGGTTGCCATTACCCCAGGCATCTTTAAAAACATCTTTAACCAAGCTGATTGTCATCTGTCAGCAGTTCCATCCCTGTGAAGGACCAGATGATGTTTTTCACTTTGACTTTAAAAAGGTATTAAAAAGTTTTCCACAGAACCTTTGTAGCCAAACTAAGGGGACATGAAAAGGATGAGTAGATTAAAAGAGGTCTGAAAAACTGTCTTGATATCATCTCAGAAAATAGTGTATAGTAGTATCACTTGTCACTGGCAACTGTTGTAAATGAATTTCCTTTTGGTTTGACACTGGGACTGATATAATTTAACACAGATTGAAGGGAACTGGAAAATGGGAGAGAATGCACACTCAGAACATTTTACCACGATAGCAACCAAAGTGGGAGAGCAGCTGGTAAGTTGAGGGGCAGCATGCTGCCAGACCTCAACAAACAGGAGGAATGAGCTCTTGGAACCTCATGGGTTACAAGAGAAGCAAATGCAAAGTTTTGCTTGTGGGACTGACTTCCTGCATCAGTGCAGGTGAGGGACGCAGTGGCTGAGTTGCAGCTCTGCCAAATATTGGGTGCCCTAAGCAATTTGGATTAATTTTTATGCAGCCTTGTTTTGAGCAGAAGGCTGGACCATATGATCTCCAGAGGATGTTTCAAGCCTAGGATTTTCTTTGTCTGTCTTCTATGATTTACATGCTTTAGACAGGGTTATACCAAATCTTCTCCTACTGCATTCTGAGGGTGGCTTAGGAGGAAACTACATGACGTTTATTCAAAGATTGAACAGCCAAAATGCAAAGATCAGAAAAAAATTTTACACTGTTCAGAAATCTCTAAAAGATGCCAATGTATCAAAATTCAATCAGCTGTGGGCGTATGCTTTGGAAACAATGGCCCCATAATCATACTTAAATGGCCTTGCATTAGACATTATATTAAAGGTACAAGCATCTTCAATACAGGAAAAAATACCTAGCATTTTCTAGGTGGCTAAATTTAAGTGGACAAGATATATATAGCCCTTTGTCTCCTGAGTCACAACTAGGTGACAGATTTAAAGGCTGCTAGATTTATGACATTTCAACATATTACAACTATTTTTAAATTACTGTGATCAGGATGAATAATCACAGCTGAACAACAAATTCTCTATAGCTTGTTCCTTCCATATAGAAATGAGGGAGGAAGATAGAAAAATATTTGAGTCAGAATTGGCCATATGAAAGGCATCTTTCTTTTTTTGGTTCTTTTTTTTTTTTTTTAATACCCCTCCACTGATATGAATGGATGAACAGCTTTTTAAATAGCTGAATAAGTAGTTAAATATGTCTATCAAGCTAAGTGAGTTTAAATGTGGCTGTTATCAGAAGTTAATATATAATGAAGATATGTGTTACATCTGGTAGGAAGATCAGATTTAAGGGTCATAATTGTTATTGAAGATTTATCAGTACATGTGAATTCATCAATACTTGTTTCAAGGAAACCAATGAGCACTTCAGGACCATAGAAAATCAGGTATTAAAATAAATCACACATTGTGTGATCATAAAATAACAAACTACGTAACACTATCAATATCTTTAAATCTCTGTCACTACCATGTTAATCAGCCCTATAGTATTATGATGAAATTCTGCATAACCTGAGGTAGGGTAGCATTGGAATGATTCCACTGATGTCCAGAACTGAACAGTCATTCTGAAAATTAATGGGAATAGTTGAGGTTTCTTTATTCATAGTACTTTGCCTCTCCCTGCATTTGTATATTTTGAGACAAACATGTAATAATCATTTAATCAAGAATATAAAACTCCATTACACATTACCTGAGTTTTAAAATAGACACAGTGTTTTTAATAGAACTATGGATATTACTTATATTCCTATTTAAAAAACACTAACAACAAAAGACCATCCAAAAATTGCATGAGGAATGAAAAGAAACTCACAAAACAAGCCTAGTTCTTTTTTTTTTTTTTTTGTAGACTTGAATAGGAAAGCAGTAGAGTTTTCATTAACAGATAACTAGACATGTAATTCTGGTGTGTGTATATGAATCTTACTAGGCTTCTATAATTTTGAGAGGCAGAAAGAAGAAATAATTTGCTTTGAATTTGAATTTGACTTTGAATTTGAAAATTGAATTCTATAGATGGAGTGTGATCACTAGTCAGCAGAGAAGCCTTTTATTTTCACCCCACTTTAATGCTAACTTCAGAATAGCTTAGGTATATGAGTCCTTTATAAAAGATGTCACTTTCATTTTGTGAATTAACTGAAAACTGAAAATAAAATTCTTCTCCCTAAAGACACTAACAGATCACTCCTTTGGTTTTATTAAACCACATGAATTAAGATCACAGGCAAATAAAAGTTTCTGAACATGGGAAATATTAATATTCAGTACAAAAATAAGAATGTTGGAAAACTACTTAATGCTTCTTAAAATCTATTTCAATCACTGACAACTTCCATCTCTGTTACTTTTTAAATAGAACCTCATAAAAGAATCAATGCTGAGATAAAGGGCAGTTTATCCATGTTATCCCAATGCAAGACATTTTCTACTTTTGTTTAAACTGTGTTATTTTTACTATTCTCACCATAAGTTCTTATATAAGACCATTAGAAATGAGCATGCAGAAGAGTAGGTTTTTTATATCATATACACATTTTTCCACACCTGGTCTACATCAAAATTCCCAGTGATTAATATTATGTGACTTCTTGTGACGCTTAGTAGTATTCCATAACTGTCTATTTCCCAATTATTTAATGGGTGCAGCACTTTTAAGTAAAGTCTGCATCTACCAAAGTATCGTAAGTGCTTCTATAATGTTATCAAATGTGAGTGAATTTCAATGACAGATTAGTTCAGGATCACATCTCATTCCATTACTGATGTTCTATGTTTGAACCCAGATCCCTAGAGATTGAACACGAGTGCTATGAACCGATTATGTAATCTATCCTTTTGAAGTGTATCTCATAAGGTGCTGAGCACAGCCTTCCCCTCCTCCCTCCCCTACAGCGTATTTGAAACCCTGTGCTTTGGTAACACTCCTGCATTAACTTAAGAGGAAGACTGCCACTAACTTTGCTTTGTAAAGCCTATTGTCATTCATATGGTGTTTCTCAGTCAGGCAGATTTCTCTGGAGAACAAGCCTTTTTGTGCTTTGATAGACTAGGCAGTAATAACAGGAACTCTTCCAGTACCTACAAGAAAGCTGGAGAGGGAGTTTTTACAAGGGCATGTAGTGACAGGACAAGCATGTAGTGACTCGTTCTAAACTGAAAGAGTGTAAGTTTAGATTAGATATTAGAAAGAGATTATTCACTGTGACGGTGATGACACACTGGAACAGGTTGCCCAGAGAAGTTGTAGATGTGTGTATGTCTCATCTCTGGAAGAGTTCAAGGCCAAATTGGATGGTGCCCTAAATTACCTGATCTAGCGGGTGGTATTCCTGCCCTTCCTGGCCTTTCCTGCTCACCCACAGTGGGGGTGTTAGGACAAGTTGATCTTTAAGGTCCCTTTAATTGCAAACCATTCTGTGAAATCAGGCATATCACGCTAGCAATAACATTCTACCTCTTGGCAAAGACCAGCTATTTAATATGAAAAAACTTAGCTTGCTATATTAGTGATGTTGGGTTTGGTACTGGCAAGACACTCTTACAGGTGATGTGTCTTTTTGTGTGCGATGGAGACGGTGTGATTACCTCCAGAATAAAACATATATATTTAAGTTTCCACATGTCTCTTGTGTATAGGTGTAAACGTACCACCAGCCAGCTGTCTATGCTGCTACTGTAGTCAGTGAAAAACGCTGCAGTCACTGCAGCCAGAAAGGCAAATCAACCCTCCCTGAAGACATGGAGATCAAGTGTCTGTTTCAGGTTCTGTTGCCTAAGCATTCATATAAGTGCCATTGCAAATGCCCTAGAGTACCCAGAACTTTCAAAACAGCCTAGCAGATCTCTGGCAGATCTGGTAGCAGTCTGGGTCTTCCACCTCTAACGCAGTGGATCATTGACTCATATCCCTAAGGATATCCTCAGTCAACTGTATGTCTCTCTGAGCTGGGTCACTAATTGAACTGGTTAGGAGGTTATCAAGTATTATGGGATCTAAGGAAAGGCATACATTATGTTTTAGTTTATGTAGAGTGCACTTTTGAAATATCTTTTCATTGCCTGATTTACTATGCTTTGATTCAGAAGATTAAGTGGCCTCAAAGTACACAAATAGTATTAATTTTGATGAAACTAAACCAGAAGATGTGTTCCAAAACCACATCTCTGAATGCAATGGCTTTTCCTGCAGGACTAGATTGTGACTAATATAAAGTTTAAAAAAAATGAAGAAAATCACGAAATGTATACAGTAAGAATGTGAGATCCTCAGAATCAAATGATCTGATCTTCGATTCCTCTCCTATGAGATCACCTCTTGTCAACATAATTTGAGCTTGAGGCACACAAGTATATTTTTCTGCTATATTTAGATCCTAGCTTTATATATTAATACCAAGTATACACTACCTACTCGATCAAGCATACTTCAATTTGTGAAGGCACTGGAGACATCTTAGAGATAACCGTTTTATAACATCTGTTTTGTGAAAAAAGTTCACAGCTTTAAGAGCTGTAGACTCTGTATGCTATAAACGATACTCTGACCTATACTGGACCTTATAAAAAACTTGTTGCTTCTTCCTCAGTTTAGTAATAAGGCTGTGCTTTTAAAAAAAAAGTTAATTACCAGTGTCCATATACCATCTGTTACTAGGCACCCTTGTTTAACACTGATTTAAAGCTATATCAGAGAGGCAAACTGCATTCTTGATTAGTATTGATTGTTGGTGTAGCATTGACCAAAACAGATCGTAACAGGGGAGTTAAGGCTGATGTGGCTGCAAAAACAGAACCACACTCCTCAGCAACATAAAATATAAGATTAATTTACTTTGTGGGATAAGCATAGTGATTGTACAGCAATTCCTATTTTACAGCACACGCGCGCACACACACACATAGAGATTCACACTCACAGATCCTCTGGTGTGGCTGTGTCCAGCACCATGGATCCTCTGGTGTGGCTGTGTCCGGCACCATGTTACCAGGCTGGGGTAACAGGACAGTCACTCCTTGCTGGTCCCAGTCCTGGCTGGCAGTCTGGCCTTTACCTGAAGCTCTCTATTTCAGGCTCAACCATCATTGCAGCATTGTGTGTTTGCAAACATGTTCCCCCAAGGGACCACTGTTTTCACTACTCGTTGCTTTTTAATTTCCGTGGTTAGGACAATGGCTTTGCTGGTCAAGTCATCCTAGAAAGAAAAGAAAGAAATCTTTAGAAGTTTCTCCCCACCTAAGCCATAAGCCATAATTTCCGGGTCATTGAGTCTAGTACTGCCAAATGCAGTACTGCCAAGTCCCCCATTAAACCACCTCCCTAAGTGCCACATCTACTTGTCTTTAAATACCTCCAGGGATAGAGACTCAAGCACTTCCCTGGGCAGCCTGTTCTAATGATTGACCACCCTTTCAGTGAAGAAATTTTTTCCTAATATTCAATCTAAACCTCCCCTGTGAAACTTGATGCCTTTTCCTCTTGTCCCATTGATTCTTCCTGGCTAAGAGACCAACACCTACCTGTGAAGAGTAATTCAGTATTTCATACAATGAAGGCAATTATTTTACATCTGTGGTTTAGTGCAAAAAGAACATAAAATACTTGTGTATTGGTTTGGCAAGGCCTGGTTTTAGGTAAGCAGGGGGGCTGCAAAGATGGCTCCTGTAAGAAGCTGCTGGAAGCTTCCCACCATGTCCAGCAGAGCCAGTGGCTGATG
>VYXC01009180.1:415934-482030 GCA_013397175.1 Platysteira castanea | reverse complement strand
AAAATCCTGGTGATGGACTGACCAAAACCCCCCTGCCCTGCCTCCCTGTGTTGTCAGTGGGAAGGAGGGAGGGCCTGGGTGGGGGGGGAAGGTGTTTTAAGGGCTTATTTTACTTCTCATTACCCTCCTCTGATTCTGATAGTAATAAATTTCACTTAAAAATGAAGGTTGAGCCTGTTTTGCTCTTGAAATATTTCTACTGCTCTCCTTATCTCACCCAAGAAGCCTCTGTTAACGCTTTTTCCTCTTTTCCCTCCTTTTGCCCAGCTGTGGTAGGGGAGGGTGAGCGAGCGACTCTTGTGGGTGCCTGGCACTGGACCAGTGTCAAACCATGACAACTTGGAAAACAGTACTTACCAAACTTTTTTTCAGATCATAAAATAAATTTTATCTATTAATAGATTTTTCTTAAATTTTGATGTATTTCTTCCAAGTGAATTATATATGAAACATTTCTCTGTTATGCTAAACTTTTTGAGTTTCTATGTGTAAATACATACCCAGTATATGTGTGCATGTGTATATATATGTGTATGTGTGTGTATACAGAGAAATATAGCCCTACCCCTAAATGTATAGCCACATATGATTTTTGTAGTAACATTTTCTAACCATTAGAGTGTTGTTGAATATTGACGCAAGGTACTTGCTGTATAGCAGAACTGAATGTACAATGAAAATAAAAGCAAAACTAAGTTTTGGCATATTTGATAGCTCATCAGCAGTCTGTCATCATCACCAACTCTATTGCTAGTCACAGTCATGAGTGAACTAAATGCTCCTTCCCTGAACACCCACAGAAGTATCCACGAGGTTAGAGGAAATAAATGAAATATTTTCTATACTCAGGTTATATGGCAAACAGTTTAATATTGAAGATAGAACTATATGGCCTCATTGAATACTTAAATGCTAATCTATTTGCCTGCTACTTCTATTAGCACTGCAAAATAACTAAATTAGGCTTAACCCTTGCTCAGGAGAGGATATAGTCTTGAATGATGATTGTCTTCCTTTGGGATTCTTCATTGCTAGCAGAATAAAACATCTGAGCAGTTCAGAATACATTATTGGCTGATCAGAACAGAGTCTATGAGTAATCAAGTTAAAACAACATGCATAATGATTTATATAATTTTTAAAACATAATATACCATATTTTTGCTTTTTTTCAAATGGAAGAAAAATGTTTAAGTGTACATTATGCTACAAGTGATTAAGAAAACAGCTGAAAGAAGAAGGATTTTTCTAGATGTAGTTGTAACTGTGAGGCTTGAACAGGTTCTTGAAACAGTGATCCTTCTGGCTGCTGAAGGCAGAATAGTGAATTCAGCACATGGTATTTTTAAAAATGAGGCTTTATGTACACAATTTGTTTAGACAGAAATTGATAGGCTTAATAAATAAATTTTTGGAGGCAGTTTTATGATCTGCTTTGGGTTTGGGTTTTTTTTTCACAAATCTAAACATCTACCTCTGAGTATAGAATGCATTAGTCTGCAGGGCTACAGAAAAACTGTATAGAAAGGAAAACAGTCCAATGCTAATGTAATTAGGGATTATGATCCATGTTGGAATTAATATTTTTATCTATTGCAATATAGAACTAGATATACTCAACTCCTAGAATGACAATAATTTCTTTAATATCTTTAACACATCAAAATATTAAAAAGGAGTGCTAAACTTTTTTCCTTGGGCATCTGTATTTCATACTTGGATTACAGTTCTGGCTTTTTGTCTTTTCTTATACACGTTCACTATTTCTTCAGATCCAAATAATAGGCTTTTTTTCCTCACCCATTCTTTCCTTTTAAGAAAAGAAACCCGGAAACAGTTTCCTTGACAAAGAGCTACTTGTAACACTTACTATTTTGCAAATATTATTTCTTACTAAAATTTAATGTGATACTGAGGATGGAAAAATAAAAAAAGTGTTGATAAATTACTAAATTAAATCATACCTCCTTTTTCTTTTTTGAAGCCGTATATAGCTATTTATATTATAATACCACTCTCATTACTATTTTCTACAAGGCCATACAATCAGAACTCTTGCATATTATAACACTGAAATAATAATTTCTGATAAATGCAAAATAACATATGTTTCCATCTTCTGCCTAAAAAAGAAGACTACAGAATATTTATTTCCTGCTAAGCCCTGCCTTGTAGAAAACTTGAGAGCCACATCAGGCATTTTGTTTTCCCAGAAAAAAATTGTTGAATTGTGAGATTATAGTTAACACCCCCAGCAATTTGCCAGCACTTTTATTTATACTGATCTCCAGTATATATATGGACACTGTGTTTTCTAGCAAATCTCTAAGCACACTTGAAATCAATGGCCTAAAACCAAAAGGACTGTCAGCTGTAATCAGATTTTGAAACATCTGCAACTTTATAACTGACTGCTAGATTTAACACAACTGTCTATGGATTTTTGGGGTTTTTTTTGTCATAAAACCACAGCAGTGTCTCTTCTTTGTGTATGCAAAGGTGCTTGAGACTGATATCTCTGCTGATTTACATCTCAGCTGCATTTTACGTGGCCTTTTTAGACAACTAACTGCTGCCTGGTTTTCTGCAGCTTCTTCATTCAGAAGCAAATGAACATCCAGCATTCAATTTGCATCAAAGCATCTGGTCAGAGCAACAATACATGTGCTTAAACATTCACATGCACTTTTCAAGTTGCAGACCTCTGCATACATAAATCAAGTGCCTGCCCTAGAAAGAGGTTTCATGAATTTACAAGATTTAATGTCTGGATATGTCCAAATATTAAAATTTTTGAGGCACTTTCTTAATCTTTTCTGGAGAATCTGCATAGAATGTTAACTTGTAATTCATTCAGAAGTCAACACTCAGAACAGAAAATAAACTCTTTCAAATGCACTTCTTCTGACACATAGTGTTAAAATTGTAACAGACATCTGCAAATGTTAGCATTTGTAATGGAAATCAGTTTTTTTGTATAGCAGCAGTTTAAATATGCACACAGGTGTTTATATGGGTGTAAGTGCATATATGTGTTTAAAAATGAAAAAGAATTAATAATGTATACAAATAGATGTAGTTTCTGCTTATACTTTAAAAAAGGAAAGTGATTGCTCTTGAAAGATTTTATCACTGTCCTGTTTTAGAATGTTTACCTGAAGAAGCCTATGTACCTGCAGGACTTATTCTACCTTAAAAGCCTGTGTGTGTGTGTAGGCATGCACACTTATGAATAAGATTTTTCATTTACTTAAAGAGAAAAGGAACACTAAAAAATATGAAACTTCCACTTTTTAAAATTTAATTTTAGTTTTTATCTTTAACATATCAATATTTATTAATGACAGTAGAATTCTACTGTAGCAAGAAATGTATTTTATCCCCATATTATATTTACTTTAATTTTTGTTGACTATTTTTTAGATATAGCAATATAGAATGACACCTGTATTTAGAAAAATGAATTTTGGGTCTTTCTCAACTAAGATATTGGACTTAGAAGAGCCGAAGATGTAAAATGATGATCGCAGAGATATTTGCCAAGCCAAACACCCAATTTCCGTTTTTTCTTCAATCAAAAAAAACTTAATGTGTATACTCTGTATTTAAATTTGTATGAGACCTAAGCTATTTTCAACACTATTTTTGATGAACAAGTATACAAATACAAGCAGGAGTTAGGGCAGTTAGAGATAGTTCTTCCTGAGGACAGAAGAGTGCAAAGTATCACACAGGTTAACCACATTAAACTTAATGAAGATATATGGAAAAATTGTGTGTGATGAGTAGAGCCTAAACGAAAGATGAGGCACCTTGTGCACCCAGGGTACCCACTGAACAGTTCTCTGCAAGACATGTGAATTGCCCTGTGTTCAAAAGGACAGACCTCCCAAGGAAACTTTTGTTGCTGCTATTTTCTAGTGTTGACGTAGATGGATCACTTCCTGCTGCCACTGAAAGCAGGCTTTAAATATTAACTGGGGTTCATAAGCCTCTATGCAACTTTTATAAATCATTACTGCAGAGCATTATTCAAAAATGCCATCTGTGGAATGTTTTTAAGAAAGGCAGCCTGAAAATACAAGGAGTGCCTTAAATTTTTCCTCATAATTATTATGAGAAAAGCAGTTGTAAAAATCGGAAATGATTACATATCTTAATAAACATACTCAGTTCTGAATTAGTTCAGTGTTTATTGTGCTATTATGTATATATGTAAAAAATAAAATTTGAAAGGAGGGCAGGAGTTTATTCGTACAACAATGTCCCCTCTTCTAGTGTTGATTAATCATCTGCATTGCTGCTGAACATTCTATATGGCACTGTTATGAAATATAATATAAATCATTGTACACAAACATCAGAATTAATCAATTACTGATTATTACTTCTAATTATTCTGTGTTTATGTCAGATCGGATTAGCAAGTCACTACAGATTCACTGAAAAAATTAAGCTAGAGCAACATTACATTATGTAGAATAACATCCTAAATTTAGATCATTCTAATTTGGCAAGTTGTTTATGTTACTTTCGAAAAGGCTACCATATGGAATGCTTCAGGAATTTTTATGGAGATAAAACCACAGTTCTTTCTCACTTGTACTTCGCATGACCTTGAGTGTCTCACTTATCTTTGACTATGCTCCCATCCCTCTGGTTTTGTCTATTTATATTGCTAGCATTTTCTCTTATCATATGTACAGACTCACTGATCGTGAACTGGCTATTTCAATGTTGCATTCATACAAATGATAATACCAGTGACAACAATAAATGTATCAGTGGTGGGATTCTGAGTTAATAGGAAAAAAAAGTAACATCTCAGTAGTGGTTTCTTTGCCAGAGAGAAATCAGCTGGAAACAAAGTGTTATATCTAAGTCCTGTAAATATAAGTATATGTTTAAGAATTGAACGGGGTCAAGGAGACATGATGTGCCAAAAGCTGAACTAGTATTTTTTTATGGCTTGGCACGTTGTATCTGAAATTATTCTCTCCTGTGAAAGTTGCTGTTCTAGAATCCCTGGAGTATTTCATTTATCTTTGAGAATTGCAGGGCAACAGCAGCAAAGTAGTTTGAGTCACTCATCTTCTTTTTAAGGCTTTAGTTCACATTCAGCCAAAGAAGTTAAATTAACGTTTTTCTTGTTGCCAGCAAGAGGCAGAAAGAGAAATATATTACTTATAACTTCTGTCTAGTGAGCAGTTATTGACTTCAAAAGAAGGAGCAGATCAGACTTAGAAAGCCACTTAGTTCAGTTGTGCAACATCCCAGCATTCCTAATTGACTGGAGTAAGAGAACAGTAGCATAAGGCAGGCATAAACATCGTAAAGGCTGGAGCAATTTGGGCCTCTGTGTATGTGCTCAGCACAGTGTCAGTCAGTAAAAGCAGTAAAATATATGTCTGTGGCCTCTTTTACACTATTGGAAAATGTACTGTAGAAGGTTTGGGGAGACTGAAGTTTGGTGTGTGGTTTATATGGCAAAAAAGGGTTCAAGTTTAGAGCTGGACACGTGATTTTCAGTAACTTGATTCACTGATAAAATCCCTGAGGAGGAAGAAATAGGTTACTGTCATCTTCTGGCAAAACATCTCCCCAAACTGGTTATGTTTGTGGTAATCCCAGAGGAAACTTTACAGTGTCTGAATTTTACTCAGTCTCTACTGACCTAGCTCAGCCTCAGTACAGAGTGAGGAAAAAGCAGGACATTTCTTGTTGCCATCCGGTCTGAGAACTCCTCTGGGGATGCACCTGAGCATGAACTCAACACATATGTGCTACATGCAGTGCTTCCAGGTACAGGAGAAATGCAGAAAGGGAATTATTTTGGCAGGTTTGTGTTGGGAGTTTCCCCTCTTTACAGCAGCTTTTAGGGTAGAGGTCCCATTCTCAGGCAGTTTGTGGATATTTTTTATTTTGATAGCATTTATCCCACTTTTTGCTTGGCTTTTCTCTTTTTTTTTTTTTTTTTTTTTCCCTTATGTTCCTCCCAAATTGTTTGTGGAGGTTATTTATGCTTATTTTATTTTTTGTCTGGTTTTTGTGCTTTTGTTTCGAGAGCTGAGTTGGGGGCCAGGTTGACTTGTTTGTTTGTTTTCAGTTTCATCCAGCAGCCTTTCCTGACCCCTGCAGCTGCTGAGGCGGGTTATCCCTTGCTCTGGGTTAGCCATGTCCTGGATCCAGGCTGTGGCCATCCATCCCTTCTGGCAGCTTCCAGGGCCTTCCGCAGCTCATGGGTTCTGCAAACCACTGCCTGATTGGTGGGATCCTGCTTGTTAGCTGTTCCCTGACAGGTCAGCTGGTGGGGAAAGGGAGGGGGACCCTCTTTTCCAAGTATCCACCTTCCCCCCGTCACTCCCTGTCAGCAGATATTTATAGTGGAGAGACAAATGTCAAACTTGCTACTCATAAAATAAGACACGTTTCATTACAATGCCATGACATGCTTAAAGGACATTTTCCTGAATGTTAGCTGGGAATTCTATGTTATCCCTATGGTTTTCTCCCTTCTGTGAACTCACAGTGCACCTGAATATAGGCTCACCTTTGTGATGCTGTGAAAGCCATGATGTGGAGCACTGCAGACCAGGGACATGGCCAACTCAAGAGACTAAGGCCTGAAGAAGTTATAAAATAAATAAAAGCAGTGTTGGGTAACTTTCCTAACAGGTATTTATGATAGCACTGTGAGTGCCAAGAAAGAATGAATAAAAGTACAGGAAATCAGTTAAATCAAACCTTTGAATGTAAATGCTGATGAGATCTTAAGTTCCAGTATCACTTTCTGCAGAGAAGGTTTTACAGTAACTTCAAGCTTTTTACCTCATCAGATGAAATCAGGTGTAGTCCGCTGCATTTCATACTGTGGGTTGAGCTGTAGAGTGCAATGGAAGTGACTGAAGGCATGGCAACTGTCCTGGTGGTGGCATTTCGTTGTCTAGAAAGGGTTACAATCAGTGTTGGGTTAGGAAAATGGGAACACAAAATATATAGTGGAGCCATGAACCAGTTTTCTCATCCTGGTGCTCTGAATTATCTAGTTAATACAGAAAAACACATTAGCAAATGCAATTAGAGTTGTTATACAATTTCCTTTTTTTTTTTTTAATAGCTGGTCTTTTATTTGGTGTTATGCTCACATTTCCAATGTCTATCCATAAAATAAAAGCTGACATTTAAAGTCATCCTTATACAAAATTTGGTGTAGGCTGGGACAAGCCATGAGGATGCTGACGTCTTCTCTGTGAGGAGGAGCATGATGCTGCTGGCAGGGGCTTCTTCCTTCTCACTGTTTGGGTCCACTTGGGTTTCTTTAATGCAGCCACTCACTCACAAAAGGCAATGATTTGTCTGGCAGTCACTTGGGAAGTGAGTATGACACTGTCCCCAGAGGGGCCATCCCCAGAGCTAAAGCTGGAACGGAGGGGGCAGCAGTCACTGAGCGCAGCATAAGTGCTCCAACAAAGCAAATCCAGTTCAGAGCCAAAGAAGCTGAGACAAATCCTGAGACCTTGCAGTGTCAGGTCAATATAGGGCCTGTATTCTACTGTTAAAGGCACAAATCACATTCATTGGAGTACAGTAGGTGTTAAGTGTAGTCGTAATTTTCCTTCTGAATCCGAGGCATGCAGAGAGTAGTAAGTATGGTATGGGACCTCTGGGAAAGCTAAGCAGTTCCAGAAAAGTAGCAGGAAGCCAATGGAATGCATTAGATTGCTGAAATGGCTCCTTGATATCTCTATGCAGGTGACTGAATCCCACCCACAACACTGTAGCTAGCAACCAAACACTAGGAAACAAAAATAAGCACAAGACACTATACACTGCAGATGGCACGAATGAAACCTTTAGTCAGTATAAATGTTCTAAATAGAGTTTAACAAGTAGAATGTACAAAGTTGAGTAGATAAGGCAGATGTCCATGGTTGGAGATGTACTTTTTAGGCAGATAAGGATTTGAAAAGAACCTCCAGCTTTGTCCAAGGAGATAGGAAAGTAGTTGCATTGTAATAGAAGTGTTTTGAGTAGACAGGGGAAGATAAATGTCAAAGGTACTGAAAAGGGATGGATCTTGATAGATAATACATTATTCCCACAAAAACCTTAACAAATACATTTTATAACTGAGCACTACCTAACACCATCTTTACACTTATGCTAATTCTATCCATTTTGGGGTGCGGAAGTGTGAATGGGAAGAGGAATCCAGTTCTTAGCTTTAATCAGGAACTAGATGTGTTCTGTTTTCAGCAGCATTGGTAACTTAGCACAGGTAGTCATTAGTATTTGTAAGACATTAGGCAATGTAAGATGTAAATTTTCCCTTCTCATATGTAGTAGGTATGCTTGCCCTGAAGAGGAATATCCTGTGCTAAGAAAAAAGATGTGAAAATATGGGGGAAAAAAGTGATATTTTTTATTTCATCTACACTAGAAATTGCGAGTACCAGTTTCTATACATGTTCTTGTTTATCCTTAGTATTTGTTTAAGTTTTCTGCTTTTACCAAGAGCTTTACTGTCTGTGCATGTGTTATGGAAACTGTGTATTAGTAACAAAGTCTAGAGATTTTTTTGTTTCTATGCAGGATCTTGCAATTACACAGCATAAAATGAAAATCAACTAAGGTTCTAGTTATTGTGTGGAGCTCTTAGTTAAAAACCAACTCTTACTTCATCCCCTTTGACACCTATACAATCTTTCCAAGAAGCAGCATGTAGTATTGTTCCACATGATTCTTCAACAGTCATCTGGAATAAAGAATAAATGCTTTACAAATAGCACAGTCAGTAAAATGTTTGCACTCAGATGGTTATTCACAGTTCTTTCTTTTCCCACTAATTTCTTTTATTGTGTTTTTAGCTTTCCAAGAACTATTATAGCTTTGTCCTTTCAAAAAGATGCTCTGACTTTTTCTGTGGAAATGTTTTTGTTTAAGTTTTAGCTACATTGAGGGCAGTCAAATGTGTCCTCTGATAAATAAACTGACTTGACAGTGTTCTCTACTACTATTAAATGAAGCTATATGCTCTCCTAATATGTCTGCACTGCAGAAATTGCTGTGGATGCTAGTAATCTGGACAGATTGCAATATTGTCTGATCATGCTTTTGGGGAATCTAACATAACAAGTTTGATTTTAAATGAGTTTTTCTTAGTCAAGAAAGGCATTTTTTTATATATCACAGTTTGTTCTTGCTGTGGTAGTTCACCAGCCTTCTCTCCTGACCACCACCATGGGAAAACTTTTAGTGTTTCTCACTTCAGCCAAAGAAACAATAGCAGTTATTAGTCATGATCATGGATTGGTAAGTCTGCCTTACGAGAGGCTAAGAGAACTGACTATGGTCAGTTTTCAGAAAAGAAGGCTTGGGTGAAAAACTTACAGGACTTTATTATCATGTTCCAGTGTCCAAAGGGTGGCTACAAAGAACGCGGAGACTCCTTTTTTCAAGGAGTCATATGGAACAGATGAGAGGTCATGAGCACGAGTTGCCTCTGAGGAGATTCTTATTGGACACATGAGGAAAATTTTTCACGAAGAAAACAATTAGCTATCGGAATAATCTTGATGGGGAAATGATGGATTGGACAACATTGGATACTTTTAAGATTCAGTTGGACAGGGTGCTTAGGCATCTTGTCTGAACAATGTTTTGTCAAGAAATGTTGGGGACCAGATGATCCTTCAAGTTGCTTCCAACCTGGTATTCTGTGAAGTAGCATTTTTAACAGGTGACAGTATTGCCTCACTTTTGTGAGTCAGTCTGTGTTTGGAAGGGATTGGTTTTTGTCAGTGTTACCAAATTTCATGGTGCTAAATACTGGAAGTACCCAGCTGAGCCTGCTGGTGTAGAATGCACTACATGGAGATATATCTACATAGAGATATGAGAGAGAGTTTAGGTCCCTTTTCCTCTCCCAGTATGTCACATTAAAACTTCAGTGTCTCAGTTGGGAAAGAGACATGCTTTGTATGTAAAGTCAAGAATTTACTGTAGGTCTAATTGGAATCATAAGACTTGCCAAAAATGTATTATTAGTCCAGTTACAAAAGTACTAAGACTTACCACGCAAGTTATCCAAATTCTGAAGTTCAGTCATGGTAATAATAGTTTAATGCTTGAAACTGACAAAAAAACTTTATACTTCCATTGGTTTCACTCAGGGAGAAAGGGTTATGGTGCATTGTCATCCTTGGTGCAGTGCCAATCCTTGGCCCAGGGAATGCAGCGAGGGCTTCTTCTTTCTGGTACTTGATGGGCTTACACTAGGGAACACTTTTACGCATTTTCTAATGTGTCCTATAGCTTGTTTCTTTTGGTTTTCTGTGTTACATCTGCATTTTTTAATGTAAGTGGTGTTTTATTTATGTTGGAAACTTGTTTTTTGTTACTCCTAAAGACATTTTCACCCAGCTTCAAATATTTCATCTCTTCAATGATCAGTAGTTATTTACTGATCATTTCCTGATAGCCTTGGTCTGTCATCCTGTGTTTATATTTTTCAAGGCATCAACTGTTATGGAGTACTTGTGTTCCACAATACCAGATAATTTATTCTGTACACAAAAAAATGTGCCACTGGAATAGTACTTGTTATCACTATCTGAGCTGTATCAGAATCTTTATGAGAGACATAGTAGCACACCATTGTACAAAGAAAAGCAAAACTCAAACAAATTAGATAAGAGTCTACTAGACCTAAAAAAGTTAAAACAAAGCTCTAGGCAAGCGTAAGACAAGTCCAGACAAATCAGGCTTGATAAGCCCCAGTCTACAGCCTTGCAGTGTTAGAACAAACCCTGTAGTTTCTTGTTCAGCAATACCATATTTACTGAGCTAAAGGACTGCAAAAGTGAGACACAGGACAAACTGTGTTGATATTATTTTTAAAACTGAGAATATATTCTGAAATGGAATTTGTTATGGTTCACTTGTTCTTAAACAATTCATAGCCAAAATGACTAACACTTAGAACCAGGTGAGACAGCCACTGAGAAATGATCCCTGGAGATTCTAGCAATAAACTATGGGGAATAGGGAGGTTGGTCTTGACAGTAAATAGCAGCCTCCTAATGAGGTGTTCACAATTTTGCATTATAAATGTTTTATCTGTATTATCAGAGTTGGGAAGTACAGAGGTCTTAAATAATACTTTAAAAATTAAACTAAAGTAGTAAAGAACATTTTGTATCAGAAGGGTTAACTCTCTGGGTAACAGCTCTTTTCTCCTGTTCTCCTGTAGCATTTTGTGAGCTCTTAACTTATTTTGTACACTCTACTTATTAAAATCTTCCATTTTCATGTTCATGGTTCTCAACACAGTCATATACACCCAGTCACACACACAGGAGCTAATTTAAACCAAGGAAATTGGACAGCTAAATGAAGAATAGGAAAATGGTGTCTGATTTTAATCTGTTTTTTTGTATCCAGGATTTTGAATGAGTGCCTGGATAGCTGAGAGATATGTCAAGACTGCTATTATAAGAGTTTATGTCAGCTAAGGACCTTTCTTAACTTATTTCTTTATGTATGAGAACTGTTAGTAAAAAGCTTAGAGGAACTTCTGTTTGACAAAGGATTGACCAGAGGATAGCTTTCCTCTATAAGAAATCTGACTGCAAATATTAATTATTTTAGCAAACAGCTGAATGATGGCTTTTCATCAGTTCTGCAAGGACACATGCACACACACACACACAAACATTCCTGCTGCTCCTTTAATTCTGCCCACACTACCGATGTGTGAAGAAATGCATATAGTTTCCAATTGGGTAGGTTAATAAAATAAAGAAAGAAGTGTGTTAACTGTAATATATTTTCATCAAGGCTTAGCCATTCTGGTTATTTTACTGTATTCATTCTAGCCTGATATTCCTCATATTAACCTTTCCTTTAACGCTGTCACACCCCACCAACTGTGATTTAGCAAGTACATAATTTATCACATAATAAGAATGTCCATGTTAAGCACAGTGGGAGCTTTTACTGGCAGTGAAATCTGCTTTTCTCATAGGGAAGATAAAGGCTGAATCCAAGTGGACTGAGAAAGTTTAAGGTCTCTTATAATGAGAATGACCTTAGAAAGAATGGAACTTTTTATTAGCAAATGTTTAGTATTCATTGTGATTGTTCCAAAACATTCTTTGAGAATAAAGACCCTTATTTGCCATACATTAAAGTGTAGACAATGTCCAGAATAACAGTGTGTGTCCAAAGTAGTTAAAAAGTAGTTTTATTTAGCTCACATTATTATAGTCAGGAATAAAGCTCTGTGTATAGTGCTTACTGTCCTATGATTCCGTGGTCTTTTTCTTTTTTTCTATAGAGGTAATTAGTTCTCTGTTCTATTAACTCTTTTACAAGCACAGAATAAAGCTGAAAAATTGCAAAGCGTCCAGTTCTTACCTTGTCTAAACTATCTGAATCTGTTTTGGGGTTTTACATGCAATATTCCTCCTCTGGGAAGAAAGATGCCTTGCGCTAGAGTTTCCAGCTCAATGTGCTGATAGGGTTACTTTTCCAAGAGGATAAAGAAAAAGCTGCTTCTGTTTACTTCATTCTTTACAAAGTGTTGATGTATCTGTTGATTCTTCCTTACATTTACCCTAGTGAATATAAATCATAGGTAGTAATAAGGGGTAGAGATGGGCAAAACCCAGCAGGAAATGTCTGATGTCCAGTCAGAGACTCCTGTAAGCCTATGGTAAGTTCTGATTGTTAGTGAAAATATAGGGCTGTTAAAAATTAACATTTGGGTAAGGTCTCAACCTTGTGGTTTGTAGCTTCTGTTCTAAAAGCAGTTCTCCAAGAGAATGGCACTATTAATTACCCATTTTAAATTCATTTTACCTTTGCAAAGATATTCATTATAAACTAGTGATGAATATGGAAAAGTTCC
Source organism: Platysteira castanea (assembly GCA_013397175.1). Classification (NCBI taxonomy): domain Eukaryota; kingdom Metazoa; phylum Chordata; class Aves; order Passeriformes; genus Platysteira; species Platysteira castanea. Next base: position 469,120 of record VYXC01009180.1, on the reverse strand, counting down.
TGACTATCAGAATCAAAAAATTTACAAGATCTGAAGTTGGAACTCTTGGAATATGTATGCTACGGCTCTTTTTAACTTAATTTTTCTCTAATATTTTCTCTAACTATTTTCATACCACTCTAAATTATATTAATCATTGAAAGACTTCTCCTGTAATCTAAGGAAAAAAGCAGAATTAAAAAAGATGACTTGTTATTTCAGGTTATAGATCTCTGATTCTGATATGATAGGAACAGAATTTTAGGTGAAAAAATGGAATATACTTTAAAATCAAATATACATTCAAGTGTGCTAATATTATTTTTTTTCTTTTTGATTCACATTCAGTATTCTTTAAAATAGAACTAACATTTCCTGACCACCATGGAGAGCTATAATTTATTTTTACTTTATTCTGAGGGAAATTTTTTAGAGTATTTTTTAATAGAGTAATTTACTTTAGAGTAAATAAACTTGCTTCATCCTAGACAGTACATCCAAGGTAAATACAGAAGAGGGACGGGAAATAAAAAAAGCAATGTTATATGCTGTACTTGTAGCTTGGGGAAAGCTTCAGTGTCAGTGTTCTAAAATTAACAATCACAGCATCACCTTTGGGAAGGGTTTTAGAGAAAATAATCCGAGAAAAGCTCCCGGGAGACTTCTGTAAATTCCTTAGTGGCTGCTTTCTCAAGTTCTCTCCACAGAAACATGCTTCAAAGTACATCAGGAGAAGCGATTTTCAGCAGTATTAGTGATAAGGCAGCTGACTCATATTACTTTCAACTCAGACTATGAAAGACTATGAAAGTTCATTTGGCCTATGAAGACAATCAGTTTTACCCACTAGTGAAACCAGAGTACCAAAAAGATCTATGCTGATCCAGCATAGGATCCCAGAAATCACTAAGGGTTCACACACATGTGCACACAAAAGTCGATGTTCTTTTTTTCTCCTATCAATTTTTCAGACTCCAAGAGCAACAGAACATTTATTTATTTATTTATTTATTTGGTTGGTTGGTTGGTTGGTTGTTTATTTATTTATTTATTTATTTAACATCATACACATTGGTTGGGTTGTCTGCTGCTTCATCAGCAGCATCCACAATCTTCAGACCAAATGGATGACCACACAGCAGATAATCTACTTTAATGTGGTACCTTCATTTTTCAATGTTCCTTAGAGAATTCCTGCATCTGGGCTTAATATGATAGAAGCTCAAAATCTGTAGCCAGTAAAACCTACATGGGACAGTTTCTACCAAGCTAAGCTCGCTATGTGATCTGTCCAGCATCCACATTTTTTATGTTCTTTGAAGGCCATGGTAAAGCTCACTATGAAAGTCATTTAAAATCCATGATGCAAAGCGTGGAATAGTGGAACATTTGAAAAAAAGCTGGAGGGATTTCCCATGGAAGTTAATTCTAAAGCAATGAAGGGCTTGGCCTTATTAGGCAATTATAAAAACTTCCTCTCTTGAATATTCTATCAGCTTCACAGTAACATGCCCATAGCTATTAATCTCACTTTTAATGAAACAAATATAGCAAAAGTTTCAGTAACCTGGTAAGTGAAACAAGAATGCCATTACAGATTCTACTGCCAATATTTTTTTAAAATGAGTAAGTTCAATGTTATAGTCATCAGCTGTAGGAATGTGAGAAATAGAAGGAAGAAACAAACCAAAACCATTCCTACCTGAGGATCATATTTTATAATTGGGCCTTAAAGTTTTTGTTTGGTTGTTCTATTTGTTTGTTTGGTTGTTTTTTACAGATTATGCTTAAAGTACAGATCAGATCATGAGGAAATTCATGTTATATTACTGTTTTCTAAGATAGGTTCCTTAACAAGGTTCTGGCAAGCCCTGAAGAGGCCTGGTCCTTGTCTTAATTGCCTTAAACAGAATAAATTCTTGAGGTAGAAAAATAAATTGACAACTTCAGTACTTATGTAGAAATCATTGGAATAGCATAGAATGTTATAGTGGCTTAAACTTGGCTAGTTACCAGATGCCCACCCAGCTGCTCTTTCACTCCTTCTTCTCAATAGGATGGGGAGAGAAAATAAGATGGAGAAACTCAGGGGTCTAAATAAACACAGGGAAACTACCTGCTAAAAGTCTTGATTGGGGACAATTTAATTTACTGCCAGTTTTAAATAGAATAGCATGGTCATAAAAAAACCCCCAAAACTCTGTCCCACAATCCCATCAATCTCTTCTTCTCAGGCTTAACTGCACTCCTTTGTTCCCAGCTCCTGTACCTCTTTCTTCTTTCCCCAGGTGTTTTAGGGGTAATGAGGAATTGTGGGGGGGTTGTGGTCATTCATTGTGTAACCTGTTAACAGTACTTCACATATATACTCATTTATGAGGCAACATTTTTTTAATCCATGTATTGAGCTAATATAGATAGACAGGTGTGTAAGATAAGAAAATAGAACATGCAGAAATTAGAGCAGCTAAGGTTGAAAAAAATAAAAAGATCTGAACATTAAAAACTTTATGAGCGTTACACTATAACTTTCAAACGAGACGTTTCACTTTTCAAACTAATGTCTATTGGGACAGGATTTTGGTTTGTTTTGTATATCTTGAGAAAAAAAGTCAGTTAAATAAAATAATGTTTATTTTTTTATATTTTGTCTGTGAGTAACCCTACTTAAAAGGGCAAAAATGATCCATTGGCTTCCAGTAAATTGAAATTTAATATCCAAAAGGTTTGCTGTTAGAGAGTAAAGTATGATAAAGACTGAATTTCTATTTATCGCTAGAAAAATTCCCCCCCCCCAAAAATTTAAAGCTTTAAGAAATCATGTTGTAATATATCTATTTAAAATGAATCAGTGCTCTTACTCATTTTTTCTTTAAAATTAAGAAGGTTCTGCAGAAGTTTGTAGGGCTAATACTTCTCATGAAAGTCATGCCTTAGTAGTGCTAAGGTAAGGCTATGTATTTCACAGGAAATGTCTCTAATAATCCTGAAGCTGGTTAAATTATCTGGTTTTCCTTGCTCTTCTTTTTCCCTTTCCTTTTCCAAGCTGGCGTATGAGCATCAGTTAAATGAATGATAAGGTCCATGTTTGATCGATTTTTCTATTCTTTAATTTAGACAGTAAAACTTTCTATCACATTTGAAGTTAAGAATTATGGTTGAGATAATAGAGGTATGATTCCACTGGAAGTTAAAAAGGAAAAAGTTGCCTTGCAAATGTCAAGGCACCTTGTGATCCAAGATGATTAAAACTAAACTGTTTGCTATATGAATCCCAAGGTGCTGCTATATCTCAGCGTCCATGACATTTAGCCAGTGACTTTTCATAGCTTGTTAATAATGTATAGCAATCCCAGTGTAAATTTGCTGTGACAGATCTGGCCTGTTACAGTAGAGCAGTTAACTAGATTTATTTTGGACAGAAAATGCAGATTTGAAAAATAAAAAAATATCATGACATGTCAAAAGACATTGCACATTTACAAGACTATTTTAACTAAGACAGTTGCTCAGGAGATGTGCATTTCACACTGAACTATTATTCTGCCTAACATCCTAATTACCCAACCGAGAGGTATTAGGAAAACATTACCAAAGTCATCAAGGTTAACACTCACAAAGAAAAACTGATACCCCAAAAAAATTTCATAGTGTCTGACTGATCCACAAAATTCATTGATTTTACCAGGTTGACGGAGTCACATGGGCAGGTAAAGGTTACAGCATAAGCATTCTCTTCTAAGTACAGTTGCTGTTAATCATTGCTCCCAGATAAACCTAATAAACTTCTGTGTTGTAGAAACCATGTTTTTTCTGAACCTCATATCTCATTGATACACTAATTATTCATAAGCTGTAAAAGGTCACAAGGCAGATGAAAAAAGGGAGAGGGAAGGAAAAGGGTACAGGTGAAAAAAATAGACTCAAAGGATGAGATACAAAACAGACTCAAAGAGTGGAGAGTTACAAGAGGATATAAATCAGTTTTGTAGAGAAAAATTTGGCTGACATTTGGATTCTTGTAGATTTTCTCTGAGGCTGAAAGTTTACTAACAAAGGAAAAAAATTACTGTGACTGTAGCCATAATTGTCATAGATCAAAATCCTTCATTTAATTCTCTCTTTTCAGTCTTTTGTTCAGATACTGCATTGGCATATGCTCAAATTAAGATTATTACTCCTGATAATGATTCATATAAAGACACCAGACAAAAGGGATTATATTTACACCACAGTATGTCAGCATCTAATATAAGATAAAATATCTGCAGGGAATGACAGAAAAAAAAAATCTTTGCTAACATCCCTAAAACCAGTCATAAATAAATTGTGAATGCATTATTCTTACAGCAGATGAGCACTCTTTTTTGCTGCCTTTCAGTACCAAACCACTGATCTTCTGTTGATACTTCTTTAGGTTTAAAAGCTCAACCTTCACAGTGTATTATCTTACTTTATCAGATAAGGTCTAGGAGTTATTTGCTGATAAACCTAGATATGCATTTACTTTTAAAGACATAAATTGTTTTCTATTAGATGGTAATCAGCATACAAGATTTGCAGTGACCATACCTTCATATGAAAGCTATCTAAAAGCCCCTGTTTTTCATTTGTAGAATGTTCATATCCCAAAAACCACATAGAAATACGTTCCAAAGTATTTCAGTTTACTTCTATTTATAGCACAAGAACTGTACTCCATACCTACTTAAACTTTCTAATGTCAGTTGTATTTGAATCCTATTGTTTCCGTCCCTTCTAATATCCTAGAAGGAATGACAGAAGGGAAGTAAGAATGTGGAGAGGCAGAACAAAAATGCAATTTTCTTTAAAAACTACTAGGTATGAAGGAAAGTGGGAGTGAACAAAAATTTAAGACATTATTGAAGTGCTTGTCATATCCTAAGAAGTGTTAACTTCATTAAAACTCTTAAAAGCGTAAAGTTTATTGCAATTTTGGGAAATTTGTGAAAGTTTCTGATACTAAGGTGTTGTTTTAGCTTACTTCTAGTTGTTTCATAATTGCTCAGAATAATTTAGTTAATAGCATGGCTGTCTTTGCAGTCATGAAGCACTGTTTACATCTCATCATGCTTTTTGAACAGAAGCAAACTGAATACTGTGGTATTCCAGTTTTAACCAAAAAAATATAACACATCAGTATGTTAAATTATGTACAAATCAGTATGTACTCTAAAGTATTCTGTAATTTGAATGATTGTCTGACATGGGGAAAAGGGTACCTTGTACATATTGATATATGTGGGACTTGATATACTGGATATCTAGGTGCTTTCATGGGTTTATGTCTTCCATCTAAATTTCAATTTGAAGACAAAGTCCTATTTGTATAACTTTTCTATTTCTGGTGGTGCCACAATCACTCTATATGGTATTATACACTTAATAAATATTTGGAAAGCTTGCAGTACAAAATAGGTTATTTTGCCAAATATTTATATGTACACACATATATATATTTTTCTACCTCAGTGTCTATAGAGTTAGGCCCATGGTTACACAGTTTATATCTCTGAAGTCTCAAGGCTTTGTAGAGCCTTGAGTCTCTGAAGTCTCAAGCCTTTCTGAGTAGGAAGTTACACAGAGCTCTTCCAGGCTATATCCTGTGGTATCTAGCTGATTCCATACTATTGATTCTCTCCACGGGAGTTATAGCAACCTGCTCCACTAATCATTCTTGCTCCAAATAGTTATGACCACAGGAGCTCAGTAAACTGCTCTAGACTTTACCTGTATCTACTCCTCAGCAAGTATACACACCACATATCAAAATGTGCCAAATCGAAGCAACCAACAGGAGAGTTCTTAAAAGGACTTTTTAAGCATTTTTCAGTGCTTGACTTTTACAGACTAAAAAATCAAGCCCACACACCTATACACATAGTTGTAGTTGTTCTGCACAGATATTTTACATAATTGTATATTTCTTCCAGTTCATTCTGTAAATGCTTTTTTATTGCTAAGCTAAAATACTTATAATTACACCAAAGTATAAAGTTAAATATAAATTGAAGTTAAACTGGCACAGTATTCCCCATGTCTAGTTACCTTTTTTTTCCTAGTAGAATATTCTTTCCTCCCTTTTCATATCTGGGAGAATTTCCTCCCTTAAATTTGTTTTTTTTGGTATTTTAATTTTTTTTATATTTTTTTCTTACATGTTGTGTAGCAGTGTGAAGACAAAGGTATATGAAAAAAACTTTAAGTTTTCAGTGAGGAGAACCATCCTCTGCATCTCTTATTCCACCAAGCATAGGAGAATGCTAGGGTGATTACAGTGGGGTATGTGAAGTTGTGTTCTAACTATTGGGCCTTGGCATTAACAAAGAGGATCAAAGGGCCAAACTGTATCTTCTCAATGAATTTTTTAAAATGTTTTTCAACCAAAAAACAGGTGGGCTTATGGCTCACTCATTAAGGTGTATTTTCCATGGTTTTCCTCTTATATATTGTTATTAGATATTTGAAAAATAGTAGTGTGTGCTTCTGTTTGTACATTTTCCAAGCAGCGTGCCATAGCTGTGATCAGTAGTTGATGCAGACTTTTACAAATCTGTTCTGTTGTCATTGTCTCAGTAGATTCCAAATTGCCATTACCCAGAGTGTATTCCATACAAAATGAAACACACACGGTGTAATAGTCATAGTCAAAACAAAAATAAACCAAAATATAATTCCTGATACATGGTGTAATGATCCCCCAGGATGTGTCACACGTACGTGTTTCATGGCCCATCCTCCTCTTTTGCTTCATGATCTGGGAAGCTAAGGTATGCGCTGCAGGTACCTCATTCTAATGATACCTGTTGTATTCACTCGGTGTAGCACTTTGAGGAGCAGGTGACATGACTACTCGGATTTACTCAAAGGTATTTTGTTAATGTACTCATCTCCCTCTAAGTGGGCCATAAACCTCTATATTTTTCACTAGAGCCAAGACAATGTACAAGGTGTGGACCACTCAGTTACTAAAAGGAGTTTTTGAAAACATTGTACAATGTACAAGATGTGGACCACCCAGTTGCTAAAAGGAGTTTTTAAAAACATTGTCTCATGTGAAATATATCCATGTACAACACATCTCAAAAGAGTAAATGTTATTAATACCATTATGGGACCCTGATTTTTAGGACATATTTGAGTATATCCATAAAGCTGTGTATATATGCAAAGATGGGCTTCAATAATGAGATTAGTAGGATTTTTGAACTTCATTAAAGCTCTTGTGATCATATGGAACTATTTTGATAACAATTATCACATGGAATTTACAACCACAAAAATACAGAAGAGTTTTTTCAAGAAAACTAATATTTTATACCTAGAATAATAATGAAAGCATGATCCCTGGAGATTAGCTTTTATGCTGTAGTTTACATTTGGTAGTACATGTTTGTCAAGAAGCAGTTTTTCAAACATAGACTGCAGTTACTTAGCTAAATTATTTTAGTAGACAGTCTCCCAAGAGTACATTAAGAGAAGTTTGTATTCACCTTGATAGAACCAGTACACTGTAACCGAGACTGTTATGCTTGATTATGATCCAGATGTGAAATTTTTGGATGCATTTTGCCATGATAAATCCCTTAAAAGATCGCCATGTATCACAACGTGAAACTTGGAAGTGTTCCAGTACAATACTCCTTGAAACGGAAAGTAATAAATGATGTCTTGTTAATGCACATAGTTTAGATGCATTGTTTGCACACAAGGAATATTTTATATGATGTTTATGCATAGTATAACACTTTGGAATGTTGTTTGCTTCAGGTGTCTTGCTGGATTTTCTGGACAATTTTGTGAAATAGAAGTTAATGAGTGCAATTCATCACCTTGTCTACATGGCTCAACCTGTGCAGATCATATCAACGGATACACTTGTAAATGTCAACAAGGTAACTGCCATATGACAGAGCAATCTTAAACAATGATAGTTTTGAATTATTAGTGTTATTAGTGAGAAAGTTGGCAAATCATACCAAGCTCTTTTGTTGTATATGAACCATAAGGTATAAAAAGACTTACTATCTCTTTGGCAAGCTTTTTGAATGAAATCTAAAGATAATTAGCTACTCTAGTAAGCAAACTAGAAAGGCTTCAAAAGAAAACCAGCTCACTGAGTTTGAAGTATTATTAGAGCCAGGTTTATTGTGTATGATCTTTACTAATGTAACTTACTGACCAAGCAGTCAAATAGTCACTGTTTAACAGCGAGATAATTTCACTGCCTATAGAATGAGATTGACTGAAAAGAAATTCTGAACACTTTAACTAACATTTTTATTATTGTCCTTGTTGTTGTAAGACATACCCATGCTTATGTGTGCTGGCTGGGATTAAAATAAATTTTTTGAAACATTAGAAATAGAATGAAAGACAGCACTTAAAAAGTGGGAGCTGTTTTCAAATTCTAACATAGATCAACTAAAACAGGTCTAGTGGAATATTTTATGAAAATATTATAAATTTGGTATTTATACAAAACCAAAAGTCACAATCAGCCCACACTGTCTTTCAATCACAAATTTAATCTGTTCAAGACTACTCACAATCTTATGTCATGTCTACTAATAAAAAGACTTTTGTCAACATAAGTAGGATTTCTGATCCATATACATAAGTAACATCCTGCTCTGTAAATTACTCTTAAATTAAGAATTATATGAGTACCTGCCTCCCAAAACTTTAATTTTTCAGTTTAAATCTATTTACTATTTTACTGACTAGCACTGCTGAATAATTTCTGTGATAGTAATGACACAAGGTTTCTTAATGGTTATTTTAGAGGTTATTTAGATATATTCTGGATGATAAATATTCTGTTAGCCCATACTATCTCCATACATCTGATATACTTTCTTTGTGCCAAAGTATGTTCACATTGTTTTGATTTACAAGCAAAAATATCTTACCAAACTCTCCTGAAGTCAAGTGATCATATATATATTACACTTTTCTAGAGTCTTTCTACTCGTTCTATATTTAGAAGAAAGCACATAGTGAATTGAATATTAATATATTCTACTCTTTTTTTTCATTCTGAATTCTTCCTAGTGCAATTTAAAAAACTATATGGAAGAGATCTTATTCAAAAAAGTATGGAAGATACTGAAGCAAATACACGGTATAATGAGAGTAAATTTGGCAGTTTATTAATTTGTTTAATTGGTAATAAGGAATGATACTTCAACATGTAAGACTTAAACCTAAGTATTTCTGGCTTACTAGAGGCTAATTACATGTTGCTAACAGCTACATTGCTTACAGCTTAGTATTTTTTTAGCAACTTTTTTTAATATCAAAGAGATACTTGATAATTCAGAAAAACATTATAGTTTTGATGTAAGAACCAACGAGTGAAAATTTTTTGGACTTTGTCATACAAAATTCATGATAATAAAGATCTTTCTGATCTTAAAAATTCTGAGTCATGACCTAACTTCCGAACTATATAAACCATAAACCCCTCCACCAATGTGAATTACTTAAAAAATTAAATGATATATTTTTAAGTCATTAAAGTGCTTCACATGGAATACATTGCCAAGTCCAATTTTTCTTTATTTTTAAAGCTTATTAAAATAATATGTCAAAGATATTTAATATAGGCATTAAAAAATTGCTTGCTAGCCGAGGACTGTGATTGCTGTCTCTATGCAACATGGAAAATCTTGATGTAAGTGGGAGAAACTTCTCTGAGGCCTTGGAACTCACTCCTACAGCTAACATGTTTTAAACACCTTCCAACCCAGTCATAAGCTGCCTCTCTTTTATATTCCTTTTAATAATACCATTTGTTATTGGAGGTGAAAGATCTGTAAATTGTTTTTCCACCAAGTTAAAACACAGAGAAAGAATCACAGTGATTAAGTATATACACAATTTTTACATATCTTTTTTTTTTTTAATGAATGCCGTATTTTCAACTGTTATTTGAGTCTGTTAAACAGCTGAAGAGATAAGGTTACAGCTCTGAAAAGGGGTGAATTTGAAGAGTCAGGGGAACCTTTGAGAGGAATAACTTTTTTCAAAGTTGCACAACTGAAGAAAGGGATTAGAAGAATAAAATATCATCCAGAGAGAGAAAGTAGAAATACTTAGAAAAAAAAATCTGCTTTTTTTTTGCAGGCTTTAACTGTTCACATATAATAGATCTTAAATTTCTCTTCTAAGCTTCACCTATAGAAATATGGAGTTGGGACTGGGGATTTTTTGGTCTATAAAGGCAACAATGGGAAGGAACTGAGCAGATAGTCTTATATACCCCTCAACAGATTCCCTGTTTAATTTAATGAAATGGAAAAGGGATAGTACCAGGACTGAAATAGGAACAAGGCAGATGATTGTAGCTTTCCAAAAACCTCCAGAGAACAAAGTGAAGCATGTGGGGACAGCATGTGATACCAGGAAAGGGAATTGATTTAGCTCTGACAAATGCATTCTGTAATGGATCATGAATTTTGTCAGCTATTCTCCCTGCAGCAGGCTCATACCCTTAGAATAATAGATGCACGTTCGGGTTCTGTGGCTGCAGCTTCAGGCTGTTCAGGTGCAGAAGCAGCATGAAGAGATGTAAACTGGATTCTAACTGCACCTCAGACAGTTCAAAAGCAACAACAGCAGCTGTTGGAACTCATGGCAGGCTCATGGTTGTGAAGTCTTTAGTCTTTAGCTGGGCAGGCTGCTCTTCTACCAGGGCAGCTAAAGCAAGACTGGAATGTAACAGGTGGGTCCATTTGACACACACTCTGAGACAAAGTCTGAACAGTGGCAACTAGATTTGTATCAGCTGAGGACTGCTAGGGGGCTTATGGGGCTGTTGGGTTTTCTTTGTTAGTTTGTTTAGAAACAGTAAAATGAAGAAAACACAAATCTGTAATGGGTGGTGGGAATAAATATCATGGCAGAAGGTCTGGTGTTCTTCAATAACTAGCCATATGTTACAGAATTCTGGGTTTGTATTCACCAAGCAGATGGACTGCTTCCAGTTCAGCTTAGCCTCCAAGGAGCAAGTTTAAGACAGGCTTAAATTACATGATCTAAAACACAGCTTCCAGATGAGTATTTAGCCTCTAATTTATGGGTATACTTACTTGTAAAGGAGATTTTCATAAGAAATGCACATCAATAAAATTTCCAGTAATCTGACTAATGAACTGTGAGAAGACAGCATCTCAAGGTGTTCAAGCACAAGGCTGTATTTGCTCAGAAATTGTCCTCCTAATTGACCTGGTACGGTAATCTCAGAGTTTGTCTTTTTCACTTTTTTCCTTTACCTTTTTTCTACTTTGAGAAGCCACAGCCCAAAAAAGTTCATATTCATCCCATACTATATATCTCTATACACATGAGAATGGATGATAGTTACCCACACCCTTGTTCCAGTGACACTCAGTAAATGGATGTAGATTTTAATGAGTCTCGCGTTAGGGTTTGCTTTGCTTTTTTTTTTTTCTGACAGGATGGGAAGGCCTCCACTGTGAGCTGGATGTTGATGAGTGCATATCCAACCCCTGCATACATGGTATCTGTGTTCAGAAGGAGCCCAGCTTTGGTTATTCCTGTTTTTGCAAGCCAGGATTTGTGGTGAGATGCTGAAAATCTTTCTTACCTTTCCCTTTACCTGGCTATTCATCATTGCAAAGAAAATACTATATGCAAGGCTTTTTTTTTAACTTTGCTCAGAATTTTTGATATACTTGATATACTTGATTCTTGAATGAAGTGGAATCACAAGAGTGACGTATGCTTTGTTCAAGGAATTCACTAGGAATTTCTCTCTGTTCCAGTGACTCTTTACCCACAATTTTGTGAAGTCTGTATTTTACCATAAGGGCTTGGTAAATCAAAAATGGATCTTAACAATGCAAATAATCAGACTAAATTTACTGACAAACTATCCTGAGAAGGAAAAAACTATCTCATAAAAATGAATACTATTTTTATTGGTGGTTTTTACAGAGTACAATGGGTACCACTGATACTTCCTACAGACCATGGTAACTGCTCTCTTTTTGTATTCTAAAGCAGATTGGCTTTCAAAACAATGTCAAGTGATGATGAGAGATATATCACTTGAGGGCCACAGTCTTTTTATACGGAAAACAGTCAGACCCTCATGTTACAATAATCTCATTTTTTTTCATTAAATATTTATGCTTATCTTATATGAAAAACTGTAATGGAGAAGATCCATTACAAAATTTTTTTAGCGTTTATGTCTCACCAAAAAACCCCTTCTGAATGTCAAATAAAACTACCAGAGAGAAAGCTTAAAATCTGTTTAGAGAAATTATTTTTTCAATTAGTGCAAAATTTATTGGTACAAGTCAGTGTTGCATGACACTGTAGAGACCAGAAGTACAAATAAGCCCAAAAATGGGTTAGAAGGGGGATAGATTCATTGTTATTCAAATTACTCTTCTGAATGTTACCCTGGCCAAGGGAGTCTTTGATTTACTTATTGCCAAAAGTTGGAATGGTATATTTGGTGAGTTACCAGATGCAAGCTCTGCCTGTTTTCTTCCTGTTTTCTTCCTCAAGTATTCATTAATAGCTCATTGATGATGGAACAAAATAGATATGTGACCCATGAGGGAAGCTCTTCTATTAGTACGTAGATTAAGTATTAATTGTACAGTATGTTGCAGAACAAGCAAGCCCTTACAGAAGGAAAAGTAACAAGGCTTTGAAGCAGCTGAAATTTAAGATGTATCATCTTTGCTTTTATTCCATTATTCATTGTTCCATTTTCAGTCCCTCAAATTCCACTGTGCTTTGGGAAGGAATATAAAAATAAAAAAACACAGTGGGGGAAGCACCACATAGAAACGTTTTTAACATACCTATCTTCAGTGACAAAGATAAGAAGTTATGGTCTAAACACCTCAAGAGGTATATTTGTTAGGTCTCAGTGGGCTCTGGTTCCTAACCATGAGTATGTATGGAGTGGGAACAGCAGAACTCACAGAGAAATAAGTATTCAAGGAATTCCAGCTACAGTGTGTGTGTAAATCTTCCGTAGTCCATGTCTGTACTGCTACCCAGAGTATGGATCATAAAGTATGGATGGTGAAACCTTTCATGAATTTTGAGAAGAGAAGCATAGCCAGTGGTATATGAAATAAATGTTTACTTTTTAAGTGGAACCATCTATAGACATATACCTACTTTTAAATACAAATCTGCACAAGCTAAATGATTCCATCCACCTGGATGGAAACTGTTAAAGCATTTACAGGCACTTCTAATGCTGTCAAATTTATCTATGACTACTTAATGTACCCTTCATGCACACTGGAGGTTATCCACATCTGCTTTGTTTCTATGAGTCATAAAATCGTAATCAAATGCTCTTCATCATTAAATGTAGTAGTCATAAAAATGTACTAATCTGTCACAGGAAAGTCAGAAGGAAACGTAAGTTTTATAGGGTTAAGAAAGATTATGAGCGTGCTCAAACCAATCATTTGTTCTGTGTGTGGAATTAGAAGAGAGCAAGGAGGAAATGCATTGAAACTGACATATAAACTGGCCTGTTGTTCCTTTGTGCTTTGGAATACCAATACAGTGAGTGATTTTATAAGATGCCATGAATTTACCAGATAGCTCATCTGCTTGCCAAAACAAACTAGGAAGTTAACTGAAACAAGAATCAATGTATCTAAATCATTCAAAACCCCTCTCTTTTAACCTCGTTTTAAACCCTGACTAATTTAAACTACTTCTGAAAAAGTAATTTCAATTTTCATGTCTACATTTCCTCCACTCTCTCTCTCTTGTCCTTACTATTGTTTCTTAATATCATAAATTAATATAATAGAGTTGACAGAGATCTCAGAAAATGTAAGTTGTCCCAAGTTCTGTGGGAATAGTTAGCCAGGTAGACATGAAAGATCATTTAAGTATCTTGTCTGAAGGAAAGCGTGTAATGAGCACATGCTTCTTGAGCTCTAGAGAAGGCTTGGATTTTTTTACATGTGCCCCAGTTGCAGGAGAAGATTCACTCAGAAATTATATCATGATGTTATATTGTCAGAGATGTATGTCTTCAGGGATGACAGTGCGTGTATTTTACATAGCTATCCAAATATGTAGATCCTTCTAGGGTAGCTGTTAGCTGTCTCTCTTCGCGTAGGCTATTAGTTCATTGCAACACAACTGAAAATAAAATGAACCCAGGCCTGACTTCAGCATATATTTATTTCACACTTCAAGAATGCATTTAATTCACATAATTATTTCTTGCCTTTTTTACAGACCACTGAATACAAACATTTTTACTTTATTACTAGGGAGGATATTTCAGACTTCCCATGAATTGTTACTCTTGATAAAAAAAAATAGGAAGTGAATGCCTGGTCCAATTTGAGACTGCTGCTATATTTTTCCTTTTCTAAGCATTATCTGTGAATGCAAGGTATTAAGAGGGAGCTGTGTGCAGATTTGGTAAAAACGGACAACAATGGGCTGCAATGTACAAAAAGAAAGCACATTAGCTTGCTAGTCAGAGCAAAACATAGGTTTTTAGACAGCTAAGTCCACTGCAAATAGTCTTTTGTAAACCTGTGTACTAACTGAAGATGATTATTTTAACCAGTTTTTATTACTGGTGACAATACTGACTTTGATACTTGGCAATTAGTAATCTGTGGGGAAATTGTTTTTATAGATAATCAGATTCAAAATATCATTTAGTTAAAATTCAAAATATACAACTACACTGTTAAATTAGTTAAAGAACATTTTCCACATGATATTTCCTTTTGAAAGCATGAACAGCTTGATATAAGCAAACAATATTTTAGAATCAAAAGAAAACAATAATTGTAACTAACATCACTATGAAATGTAAATTGCCCTCAAAAATTGCTTTTTTTTTTGAAAACTCTCTTTCAGGGACGAAGCTGTGAGCTTAATTACAATGATTGTCTTATACACTCCTGCTCCACTGGGTTTCTTTGTGTTGATGGAATAAACAATATCACCTGTTTACCTACTATGACCCAAAGCAAGAAAATTGTCACTGAAGTGGCTGAAGTGTTTCCTGCTGAAATTTTAGACAATGACTTTCCATCAGCACTGGCTGTGTCTATGGAACTTTTGTCTAAACATGTTTCTCCTGATTTTCATACAGGAGAGGTGTCCCAAGGTAAGTAAAAAGAGCTTCTGAACAATGCATGTATCAAACTTCTTTCCTTGTTAGTGCTTCTAAAATGGTAAGAATATTGGAAATATATTAATTTTAATTATGGAGATTTTTTTTTCACTTTCTGTATTCCCTTTATATTTTGTGGATTTACTCCAACATGCTTTCTTAATTGCATTTATATGTAACTGTAAAATTACTTTTTTCTCTCAAAATAATTTTTTCCAGCATCTTTCACATCCAGTAAGGAAAACTGCACTTTCTCTTAGCTGGGTTTTCAGTTTTCCAGAGTGTACAATTTCAAATGCCTAACATTGTGTCCAGTAATCTCTGACCATACTGTCAATCTTTCCTTCTTCCTTGGCTAGTCAGCAGGAGAGAAAGATTATTTGCCTTACTCCATGGGGACTTTGATTCTCTTTTCCTAGTTCACATGTTTTCTGAATGCTTATTTTTCTGTGCATCTAGATGTTTTTAGACTAAAATTATATTGGACAAAACTCTCAAAGTGTCTGCCATTCCAATTGTTTGTAGTGACGATTTTGGGAAGCCAAAAATTGCCTATTCTGTTATTTTAAAAACATTTTCAGAAAAGTCAAAAGTAACAGAAGTACAGCATTTTATTGTGAATATTGTACCTTCATTGTGGCCTCTTCATTCTACTAAAAAATAGTATTGTACAGATAGCATGTATCAGGCATTCTCTTTACAGATAGTTTCAGAATTTTTTGCTTATATACCTCTTCAAAGTGATTACTTGCATAAAAAATAAGCAGGAGTCCTGTTTTGTTGTTTTTTTTTTTTATTGGTTTTTTAAATTTGGGTAAATGAGTTTTAGAGAATGTTGGATTTTGGTATACAGGAACCTGTTGGGATTGATTGATATATTGATTAATTGGACTGCTTGATCTTCCTTTTCCTTCTCAAAAATCACATACTCATCTTCCATTTTTTGATTGATGATATTATCTGACTATTTTCCTTCAAAGACCATCTCTTTAAAATCATCATTTTCACCACTTATGTTCTTTAAAGAGACAAAGATAAACTTGACAAAATGATTAACTACTGTTAAGCAGCTGACAACAGAGAATATTCAACTAATACCAGAGACAAAACTGCATGATGCAGGTATGGTGATCTGTCATTCATGAAGTCAGGGTACTTTCTGTAACATTCAACTGAGTAGTGTTTCTCAAGAACTACTTTTCACTGACATAGTTAATAGTAGTTCTGAGTTCAAAACACATCTATTCATAAATGTAGGTGAGACTCTTAAAATACTTTTGAAAACTATCTGATTAAGTGTTCTTATGTATATCTTTTTCCTACAAAAACTTCAGGTATAGACTTACTGATGGACATGCTGAAAAGTTGTCACTGAATCCCCTAGTGATGAGATCTCCTACTTGGTTTTATTGGCACAAGTCACATCTGTGCAAACAGAAATTTGTTACATTTTAGTGACAAACTGTTTAGTTTTACATACCTGTTATCATATTTCAAGTTCTGCCTTGTACAAGTATATTAGCGATACTGTATTGAGACAAATGACTGCTGTGCATGATAAAGAACTTCTCACGAGTAAGCCCTGTTACCTAGACTTCACAGTACATCTGCAGTGGAGTCAGTTTCTGGCCTTTTCCAGCTGGTGTTATCTGCTGAGTTTCTCATTTCTATTCAGAGAACTTTTTGAGGTGGTGGGGTGGTTTTATACAAAGATAAAAGTGTCTGTCAAAGTTGCCAGGTGCTTGAAAGAGATTTATTGTCATCCAGAAGCAGCTGATATGGCACCTGCTGCCATACCTGACACAGATGGCTATTCTTCACGTTCTGCCACACAGGCTACTAGATCAATATAGAAGCAGGTTGGAGGCTGCTACAGTGCTGACAGGAGATCAGCAACTGAACAATTTCACCTCACTACAATAGTCTTTTCAGGATTTCAGGTGTTCCTTTCATCACAGTTACATATAAACTCAGGAGGTATCTCTATGTTGTGGCATGTAAGTATAATTAACATTTTTAATGTAATATAGTTACAGAGAAAAATGTATCTTTATCTCTTTAGGTAAAATATTTTTGGATGTAGTATAATTAACTTCCCACTTCTCATTCCAAAATGAGACAAATGATGGCTGCATTTTTAAAAAGCAGTACTATTTTAAGAACATTACAACATTTCAGAAATAAATTCAGGGAATTAAAAGAACACAGGAAAACCTACAAATTCTGGAATTAAGTATTAGGGAATATTGATTGGTTTGGTCTTCATTTTTATACTATACTTTTATAAAACCAGATGAATACCCATAAAGCCAAGGAAACCTTTTTTGCTTTTTTTTGCTTTTCATTCTTTGCTTGGGGATTTGTGTTGGAAAAAAAAAATGGTTTTATATCATGGATTAAAATCCCCTAGGGGGAAAAAAGTATTCTAGACCAGGAAAGGTATGTATAAAGGTGCCATCATGTTTTCCTGTGAATGCCTGTCTACACAGATTTCATTCTCAGTATGCATAAATAAATACAAAGATAAAATTCATACTGCCAGAAGTGCCTCCTGATACTGTGCTTTCAACTCAAGAGGTCAAGTTGTCTAAGCATACCATTGTGGATTTCCAACTGATGAAGATATGACCTAAAAGGAATTTTGTTTGGGTTTTGTTTTTGTTGTTGTTTTTGGGGGGTTTTGTTAGTTTGATTGAGTTTTATAGTGGAAAAAATAGATAAGGAACAACAGTGCATTTCCAAAAGCAAAACCTGCAATTATATTGATGCATAAGCAAATCTATGTCTTTTTTATTGGAAGAAACAGGACTATTACAAAGCCAAGTGAGAAATGCTCTGGGATGAGTAAGATCTTTAATACACTGTTGTATCCATAGTAGAAGAAATGTGTGAAGCTGGTAAACCTGATGTACTCTTCTATACTTACAGACTTAGAGTATTTATTAATAACCTGTATTACTAAAACCTGAGAAAAAATATTGATGACCCACCCAGATAACTTTCACTCTCTGAAAAATGGGTACTATGTACTTTACTTTTCATATATTTTAGGATAGTTATTCTTATCTGGCAGTAAGTAGATACATTATAGGAAGTTCTAAGATAGCTTAGAGTAGCAGGGACCTCTAAGTCAATGGACTATGACAGATGGGATATATTTAGCAGAAAAATATATTTTTTGATCTGATCTCCAGGTGTGCTTTTCCACTGCCATGCCTTTGCTTGTGGCAAATAATGGCAAATAATTTATTCTTAAAATATAGATATATATTTATAGTTATAGAAATGCTTTCATGTGTCCAGAGGGGATGATCTAAGTTCTTAATCATATGTCTCTTAGCACTCTGCAAAGTTCTGTATGACTTTTTCAGCTTCCCATCCTCTGCCAGCAAGTCGGTGCCCAATAAGCGACAACTGACACAAATTGAATGCAGGGAACCAAGATTCCTTCCTTCCTTCCATCCTTCCATCCTTCTGTCCTTCCATCCTTTCTCTCTTTCCTTTCTTCCTTCCTCTCTTTCCCTCTTTTTCTTTCTTTCCTGTTCGGGCAGCCAAGCATTGAAACAGGTTGCCCAGAGAGATTGCAGTTTCCGTCCTTAGAGATATTTAGAACTGAACTGGACAATGTACTGAGAAACCTGTTGTAGCTGACTCTACTGTGAGCAGGTGAAGTTAAATTAGATAAACTCCAGAGGTGCCTTCAAACTTCAGTTTTTCTGGGATTTTGTGATGCCCTGTAATTGTTAGGACAGAATTGCCTTTCAGGCATTGTTTATAAAGACTCTTAGAATTCTATGCAAGTATCTAGTTAGTCACCAAGAGTGGGATTCATCTTACCTGTAGCTATCCATTAATTAATCTGTGTAAACTATATCACTCCGAAGTAAATGAAGAAAAATGGCACCATCTGCTTTAGGTGTCTATATCCGGATAAGATGCAAACTTTTCTCCTTTCCTTAATATATACTATTCTGCTTCTTTGTACTTTTGGTTTTGGCAGAGGAATTGAATATTTCTTTGACTTTTCTGTTTGTGTAATGTATGTGGATCGTGGAGCTCACAAAGACATTTGAAAGACCAAACCCAGCAGAACCAGATATGAATGTTAACAACACATCTGCTACTACACAGCAGCTAACTGGATTTACTTCTATTATTTATGGAGAAAAACATACACTAAACAAATACTTTACTGACGTGGATTTTCATCCTTCTATTAAGTCACCTACTTTCACTGCCTAAAATGTGTTCAATATTTCATTATTTCATTTAAGACAGCCTAACATATGAAATATGTTCTGAAAATATTAATCATACTCAAACTGATACATTACTACAAAACTCTTCATATTGAGTATAATTTTGTTTAAAATCTTGCTCTGCAAAATTTCAAATTTTGGTCAAGTTATTGTTTAAACACTTCTATCAGAAAGGAAAATTCAAGGTTTTGCTTTTCACAGTTTTTCTTCATAATGTAATGCTTTTTTCAGCTTTCTCCTTAATGAAGTTCTGTTCAATTATAGCAAACAGTGTACACTTGGTTTCAGAAAAATGTGGAAACTGCATGATGCCTTTGCCTTCCAATCATTTTTTATCATATTGAATTTTTTATGTTATATTCATTAGATTTGTCATCACTCTCATTATTCCTTTATTACTTATTGTCTTTTATCAGTGCTGCCAGACATATTATTATTCATCTGATTTTAATTTCCCTGTTCTCAGTATCTGTAATCATATGCTGTTTTTAAACACATCTTATTATATCTGCTACATCAAGACAGGAATTACTTTTAACATCGTGAAGTTACTAGCTATGTAGGTTAGCATGGAATTTCATGCAAAGTGGGTGTTTTGAACACTGATCCATTATTTGCACTATATTTTTAACTGCTAGAAGCTTGAACTTGGTAACTTTCCAGACCGCTTTCACAAGCAGTCATTCTCCCTAGAGTTCTGGTAAAGAAGATGTAAAAGTGTTAATGCAAGCCTGGCCTGCTTTTGGTTTATGTAAGTGCAACCTGCTGCCCTGCAGGCAAAAGCATTTTGATAGTCTGTAACTTTTAAGTATATTTTTTACTCTGATCGCTTTGTGCTCAGACTTATAAGCAAGCCAGGTATATAGGAAAATCTGTGGCAGTTCTATGTAAATGGCTGTCACAGCAAGACAAAAATTAAAAAGAAATAAAACCTTTTGTTTAAAAATTATACATAATTTGATATTTTCTAGGTTTCTGTATCAAAATGAATTTAAATGCCCTTTTGAGCTGACAACTATCTTCTGCTTTCTAACCATCAAAACTGTTCTATTAGTATTTAACTGTCTTCTAGGCTTTGCATTGTCCATCTGCACAGAGGTTCATTTTGCTTGATATTCCCAGCTACTTTGAAGGAGAAATAAGCATGATATTGGGAATAAAACTCTTGGCATACCTGCCAATGATAGCAGATGTTGACTTTCAGGTATGAGGTAATTTAAGAACAGTATCTATGCCAGTCAGTAGCTCCAGTCATTTGGAGTTTCAAAGACAGTGAGATCTCTGAGCATCATCTACTCCTGAAACAGAGAAATCCTGAATAGCATCTTCTATCTTTGAAAAATTGTACTCTAAGAAACTTCCTACACGCATAGTTAACTTCCATATGATTGGAAAAACAAACGAACAAACAAAAACAAATACAAAACAACAAAAAAAGGTACAAGTATTTCTGGGTTAGGAAAGTTATTATTTTTCCAGCAACTCAAAAGATTTTCCTTGGTTTTTTTTGACTACTATCAGCATTCTGTGTTAAGATTGATTTAATTTGTATATTTTTGAACCAACTGAACTATATAACATTTGGGCTCACATTCATTAGCATGGGAAGTGTACTGTTTAGAAAATCTTAAAATGTCATTTGTGTAGTGGGTTCTGAGGAGCCTAAAATGATTAGGATTACTTTTCTTTGAAGAATAGCAAATAAAAGACATGAGGTGTTCCATGCAGCTCACATTTTCCAGTTACATTTTGGAGCAGTTAGTGCAATTACTGAATTAATTATGCTTTGCTCTTAAACCTTACTTTGAATATATTCAAAATAAATCATAACGATCAACTTCTGCAGTTGAAATAACAAAGAATTTTAGAGTCATGAGAACCTCAAAGTCTTTCTTGTTATTTATTCTAAAAACCTATTATTTGGTATAATATGAAAAGCATCTGAAATGCTCTTCAAAGATACTGTTACATTCCCTGGAGTTAAGTTATGCTTAGGGATGATTTAGCAGCATTTAGGAAGTGTAAACACTGTGTTTACACTTCCTAAATGCTGCTAAATCATCCCTAAGGGTTAGTTACGGAAGAGGTTCCTGTATGATTCCCTTGAGCAAGTACTCCTCACCAGCAGTGGTAAGTTCTGATAATATCTGGGATCTGAACCAAAGAGAGGAGTACAGTAGGAGGATTTCACTATTGGATTCTAGTGCAAGGTCTCTAGTCCTGTAACTGAAAAATATTGTTCAAAATCTTAGCAAAATTGACCTATACTGAAGTTTAAATAATGTGAATTCCTGCTCAGAAAAGAAAAAAATATTTAATGGAAAATAATTCTTTTCATTTGGTTGGGATCTCTGCTTACATGGACATTACAGTAAAATAGAGGAACTGTTGGCTAACCATTGTCTATAAGTCTTGGTTTTGTTCTCAGATCAGTCATATCTGTACAGATGTAAAGAGGCTAGTGTACTTTGGAAAATAAAAGGGGAAAAAAAGTCTTCCAAAATGCTGTGATTATGTATTTGCAGTGAAGGGGGTTGTAGAATGAGGAGGGTGAAAAGGAAAAATCATGTGACATAGATGGATGGGGAATATTGTAGGGTCAGGACAAGACAAAACAAATGTGTACACTGTGAGGTAACAGGGGATAGGATGTTCAGGATGGCACGTGTGGGAACAAGACTTGAAACAGTACATGTTATTGGCCTGAAGAAAACTAAGGTGCCTGTACTCTTCCTGAGTACCCCTCAGATTCTGTCAATCTTAAAAATTTCCATATTTACCCTGGTGGAAGCAAGAGGTAATACCTTCTCACGAGTAAAGCAGTAGCCCTACTACAGTGTGTCATGTCGCCTCACCATTTTACCCTCTCATTACCTCAAATTTTAACAGGCTTGTAGTGTTGTGAGCAACAGTAGGTTCTGCACCTCAGACCTTTGACCAGAGGGTTTGTCTTATTTCAAGTTGCCAGTAAATCTTTATGTGCAGTTATGGAAATTATAAAATGACTTCATAAGCCAATCCTATTTTTTCTTTTGATGTCACATGGGTCAATTTGTCATAACGATTAAACTGATTACTCAATACTCTTGAGATAATTGTGCCTGATTAACAGTAAGCTGCCCTATGACTTGGCTTGTCCTCCCAGCAATTTTTCATACATAGCTTTTCTTTTTTCTTCTTCTTGAAAGGAAAAGCACAACACATTTTTCACTATTAGTAAGTACACAATGTGGAGCTGGAGCAATTTCTCTCAAGTCTTTGTTGTCTCAGCTCTGCTTCAGAAATTAGAGGTGCCTTAAATACCTTTAAATTACTCTTCCTAGCACTGTCCATTTATGTATAACTAAACAGTTGCTAAGTGCCTGTTTGCAGAAGAAAAAGGCCATGCCAATTCTCCATATCTAAGTAGATCAAAAATATACCAAATTAAAAAGGTTTTGTTGTTCTTATTGGCTGGAAAAGGCAGCTCCCCATCTAAAGTTTGTAACTTACAGCTTTTGAGTCACTATTTTCTGTGTTGTGGGGTAAAAAAAAAAAAAAATATTTAGCCTATCTTGGCATGATTTATTGTAAAAGTTCCTTTTTTTCTTCTATGCTGGGTAGGTGCAAGGCTGTTAATCCTTACTTACATCATGATTTGCATTGTAGTAAACTGTCATATATTCAAATACTAAAGAAATGCTGCAGTTTAAAGTATCACAGACACTAAATCATATGGCAGTTCAGTCACTGTGTGTATCACAAGCAGGTTTTACCCTACTAACTCTAAAAAAATAATTTGAAAAGGACCATTTAGAACTATTTGCTGTTCAGAATTTATTTAGTATCTCAATAATTAAGTCAAGAAAGTTTGGAGGGGATAAAAATATACTGAAGACCGTCACTTTAAAAGTATGAGTTCCTACCTAGTCATTCACGATATAAGTAGGAATGAAAGGATCAGAATATTTTTTCTTACACAAAACAGCAATTCTGTTCCAGTGTTGTGCTTCTATCATTGGTAGCACTGTGTCTTTAAATTCTGGAGCCAATTTCTGACCCATGGCACAACAGCTGGTATTCCAGCTAAATATTGGACATTTGGTCCAGAAGGGTACCGTGAGGGACAGTGTGAAAAGCTTTGCTGAAGCCCAAAAAGATTACACCTACTGGCTTCCCTACATAACTAGGTGAGATACCCTCTCATAGAAGGAAATCAAGTTTTATAAGCAGGACTCCCCATTCATGAGGCCGTGCTGGCTGTGACTGATTACTGTGTTGTCCTCTCAGTGTTTTCCAAAACTTCCCAGAACAGTATTTTCCATGATTTTAGTGGGCATTGAAGTGAGACTGACAGGCCTGTAGTTTCCAGCGTCCTCTTTCTTGAAAACCAGGACAACGTTTGCCAGGTTCCAGTCTATTGGGAGCTCTCTGGATTCCAAAGATCACTTGAAAATCACTGATTTTAATGGATTATTTTGAATATATTTATCTTTGTAAATATTAGTAAAATAACATGGTTTTTAATGGTGAGAGGAATTTAATTGCTTTTATACTTTAACATGGAAGCACTCTGAGGGAAGTGGAATTTTAAACCAGAATTATTAGTGATCTGGAAGAAAATACAGATTTTTTTATATACGTCAATATAAAAAATGAGATACCTTAAACATTCTTTTAAGAATTAACCGCAGCATGACTGTTTGTATCTGCATTTGATTTGAGGGGTAAGAACTATCCAGTAAACAATTTTTTTTCTCTATTGAAGAGAGAAAAAATGTCTCTGATACTGGACAATCTGCTACATGTTTTTTTATTCTGAAGAGCATGTTTCAAACTTCATAGTACATAATGCTCTAGTAGTTCCTCTGAAAATTAACCTTGGCACCAGGTGTTTCAGTTTTTCTGGTGTTTGTGGCTTCTGCAAACCCTTTTCATGTAAGTAGACTATGTTTCAGACCCTTAGAAATACCATGACTTCCAAATCTGAAAGACAGTCAAGCCTCTGAAAATACAGAACTCTTCCATATGCTTGTCTTTCCAATACACATAGCATCTGATTAGCCCACCTATCTCTCCCTGAGTCCTCATAATATTTGGAAGAGGGAGGATCAGTACCTGTTTAGACACTCAACTGCAGCTTTTAGCTGTGACTATATGACATCTGGTAAACAAGCTTCACATGCTGACTAGATTTATGTGAATGTGGTTACAACACAGGTCCTTTTAGGCCATAAAATATTTATTTTTTATTAAATTTATTTTAGTATTTTTAAGTTTAAAATCTTGAATTTCAAAATTAAAGAATATAAATTAAGAATTTCATTACCAGTATTAGAAATGGACTGCATTTACTATACTTATTTTTTCATTGGTCTATATCAAAAAGCAGTAGGGGGAAAGAAGTGAAGGGATTTAATTTTTTTCCATATCATGCTTTAAAGCAGATAAATCAATTATTCTACTCATTTCTTAAATTAATTATTCTATCTAAGATATGTTAATTTTTTCTTTTAGTAATCATTTGCCTTTTATATTCCACCTTTTTCCTTAACCTCAAATGGAAGTACAGTATCTATCAGTGATGCTCCAGTGCTAAGTTACAATCCTGACCACCTCTAAAATTGTGAACCATTAAATCTTAACAATTTATTTACAACTACTGGACAGCCATTGTGTTGAAAGATAGTTTCCTGCTCAAGACTGAAAAATAGAGCCAAGTTATATAGTACTGACTCATCCAAAATTCCTTAGTTATGGGAGATTTTTTTCACTGTAACCTTACTGGATTTCTTTTCCACATTGAATAGACTGTCTCAAGATTAAGTAAAGAAATGTTAAACTCTGTTACTTAACTTCCATTCACTTAAGGATAGTAGCTTCAGGATTTGCATAAAACAATATGTGATGACAAAGACTTGGCAAAGTTTCAGAATTTCCACTCCTGTGTGGTCAGTAGTCCAGGCGATGAACACCAGTAGCTCACATAATTAAGAATATAAGAATTACTTGGTTAGAAATTCAGCCTTCAAACTTTTGTTTAAGATTTAGATTATTCATATTAACAGAATGTTATAGGTATTAAAATTGCCAGCTCCTGGTTAAGGAATAAAACCACCTGAATCCTTCAACCACAGTATGCAGTGAAAGTTGTACCTAAATAGAGTACGGAGCACTTCAGTATAAATTCAGTGTATTTTACCTGAGCTGCTTCTACAGGCAAAGTGTATATTAGATAATCAGTTAGAGCATTTTTTTTTCAGTTATTCTTACTTGAACTAGTATGGCTGATCAGGATTTGGCACTATGGTGGATCAGGATCAGGATTTGGCATAGAAACTGTGCATTGAATTTTGGTTTAGAATGAAACACACTGTGCTTTATGTCTGCTTTATCATCTTTGGGTTTATGTTTGTCTGCCTACTCCAACTTACATCCCCAAATTACTGCTGGAGTCAAAGCAGGGGTCTTTGAGACCATGGGAAAGAAATGGTTATAGACTCCCTTCTAATTTAACATCTTGCCCTTTCTATTTCCTATTCTCATATTCAACATGCTTGACACAGCAGCACAGTGAAGCACTTGAACAAATAAATTGTTTGGACATCTTGGGACTTAGAAGTTCCTGAGTTTTCTTAAAATGAAATGCTGTTGCTTTCCATCTTTTGGATGGAATTTATGCTTTGGGGCATTTTAACACATTTATGAGTTTTGAAGTCTTGGAAAACATTGCAAACTCCAGCATCCCAACTTCTGAAAAGAGTTCTTTTTATCCTTTCAGTTTTTATAATTACAGTTAAAGTATATTCTATATTTCTTCTCGACTTCAGAGACCTTTCTTTTTATAGTTCTTAAATCAGTCACTAATTTGTGCTGCGTAACTGTGTAAAATGAATGTTGGAAACCTACAGCAGATAAATGTAGACAGGGCCATGTCTTTAATGCAATAACAGTTCTTTCCCTTTGCATGTTTTCTTAAGATAGCTAGAACCTCCTTTCTTTATCATATTATAAAATATTTCAGGCATCTGAAAAATAATGATCAGAATATACATTTCTAAACTTGTCTCAGTAACTGCTAGCTTGAACCTACTTCATCAGCACTAGTAGAAAAGTCATTAAAGGCTCAGAAATGAGAGAAAAATACATAGATATTATGATCTGCTCTTTCTCAACTGTAAATAATGTTGTTGCTAAGTCTCTTACATTTTAAAATTGTTTCTTTGCAACCAGTTGATTTCACTAAAATATTTACTTAGACTTGAACATAAATGGTACAACTGTGTGCATAAGTGAGGCTTCCATTTAATAGATGAATAAAACATTTCTCAAAAGTACAAGTACAAGTACTTGTTTTAATTGTTCTGATTATTTAAAATATACTTTTAAACTTGCTAGTTCCCATCTAGTAAATAAACAATATTCCCAGACTTTTCTCTCTTGGGAATCTCCCGTGTAGTAAGTGTAAGAAGATTATTGGTGCATCCACCTAAGGCTGATGTTGCACTCATTATTTTGGGGTATTTTTAATTTTATATTTAAGTTTCTTGTTTTGGTTTTCTGTGCCTGTTTTGCTCTGGACCATATCCATAACACCAGATATAAGCAATGTTGTGACTTGACCGCTAATGCTAACAATAAGATACTACTTCAATGCCATTAGCAGAATTCTCATCTGAAAGGCAGGGCATTTTTTTTACTCCTCAGTGTTATTATAAAACTACGTATACTTATCTACAAATATACATGTTTCTGTAGGCATACATTTCATAAGAAAGCAAGTGCTGTGTACAATCCTGCAAGCATTTGGGTGTAATGCTTCCTGTCATGAACTTGATTTTAGTGTGTGCAAGTTGCAGAATCTAAGCCTTAGCTACCTGTATATGTTTTGTTACACCAGTTTTAAAATCTTTATAGACTCTATGAGTTTTTCCTATTAAATGTAGATACTTTATTTATATTATATATCAGTCTTATATACATTATTTTCAAGGCCTTAGTGTGGTTAACTAAATTTGCCTTTATCAAATATAATTTTTTTAAATTAGGAAAAAAGGAAAACAAAAAGCAAATGAAGCTTTAGGTAGTTATCACTAGATAAGGATATTTCAAGTGACTTTTACTGAAGCACCTTCTTTGCTTCTTAAAAATCATTACTGTTATTGCTATAGCAACTGTTGAAAGTATCATGCGTCGTTTGCAGTGTAAGCAAGTCTGGGTCATACAAATGATACAGATGTTCTCAGACTTAATTTGTAAAAGCTGTTTAAATAGCTATTTCACTGAACCCCAGCACTATAAACATTGTTCTGTATATTCTAGAGCTATTAAAGCTTAATCCACTACATTTGTAATGGATGGTTAATCATTCCTCTTTACTAATTTCAAATGAAAACGTTTCAATACCAACGTTTACTGCAGTAAAATAACTTTAGTTACACTAATAAAGCATTACCTTAATGAGATTGCAAAGTATTCACCCATAATCAACAAGTTCATTATAAAATTTCTGAATACTTTTTTTCCAAATCTTTGCTTTTAGATAATGCCCAGCTTTAAAAACTGCTTTGGTTTTGTAGTACTACAGGCTACTATTATATGCAGCTTTCACTTACTAATCAGTTCAAATGCCTTTATGAAGCACATGTGATACAAGCTTGATTAAGTTATTACTGGAAAAAATTTCATTCAAAAATTTTTCTAAGAAAAAATACAACAAGAGTGACAAGAAAAGCAATAGCAAATCCTCAAGTACTGAAGTGTTTGCTTAATGCATAGGGTAATCCCTTGGAAGGTAATTTGCTGGACATAATATAGCATTGGCCTATAAAATGTAAGCAACTGCTTACGCAGGTTCATTGCATCTGTGGAAATTAAGCAAATATATGACTCAAAGCAGTGGGAGGTAAGGTCAACATGTTTTGGTTTCCCAGGAGATGACAGATGATGAGGTGAGATTTGATTTCATAAGTGAAAGTCCCAGCAGGCTCAAAAGAAAAACAGTGCAGTGTTTCAAGGGGAAAAAATATTCTAACATACCCCTCTATTCATCGGTTCTTGATTCGTTTAAATTCAGATGCTTAACCATAAGGTTCAAAGTTAAAAATAAATAAATACTAACTAAACTTTGAAATATCATTTTCCATTTGGAAACAGGTGATATCTTTACATTTACAATCATTGTAATATGTGCGTTTCATAAATGTTATTTTTAAGGTCAGATTTTGCATGAAATTATGCTTCTATTCTGCCTGTAAAGGACGTTGATTTCTGCTAGTGCAACAAACTGCATAGAGTACTACTCATCACCACAGAAAGTTGCTGTGTGGGTACAGCCATTCCCACTGCCTTAGTTTTGCAGTAATGCCGTTAAAGGGCTTGAAACTGGCAGATCTTAAATGCTTCATCAGAACTCAACTTTTTTTTTTTTCTACTTTCAGATCTTAGTCAGAATTTCATAAACTGTGAAATAAAACCTTTGAAATGAGATAGAGAAAATCAAGGAGTTACATTAGTGACTTTTCAGAATAAACTCGCTTTGAATATATTGGGACTTCCCCTATTCCTTTTGCTTTTGGATTCTTGATATTTTGCTTGAAATTAGATTAACAGGCTTTGCTTAGGCAGATAATGCATGCTTCTAAATATAAAATTAAAATCAAGCTAACAAAACTCCCACATCATAGTAATCAAATAGAAACTTTCCTGTCCTTTCTCAGAACAATGGTTACAATGGTATTTAAATTGATTAATCGCATCAGCTTTTATTTTATTCATGAGCAAAATTATTTTTTAAGTGAAAGCACCATTCCAATTAAACTCCAAATATACAGCCTGAGTCTACAACTGAATAAAACATCTGATCTTACAGATCACTGCAATAAACCTGCATATCGCACCTACCACATATGCGGTGTCTAATATGAGAGATAGGATTGATCAGTAATTACTTTTTCTGCATGTTAACATTTGGTCTCCTAATATTTCCATTATAAAGACAAAAAAAAAAGTATAGGTGTAGGCCCATCAAGAAAATACGTATTAGAATCTTAAAATCTGTTCTTTACTAGACATTAGATTTCATACGTTACAATAGTTAAAAATTATATTATAGTCCTGGGGAGGGAGTTTTTTGTGAAATTTGGACGACATTTTAGCATTAGTCTTTGTAAAAAATTTCTGTATATTAATTGTTATCAAATACATATGCATCTCTTGCCTGGATGGCCCAAGAGTTTTCTTTGCTTTTTGCTGAATAAGGATTTACCTGTCAGTTAGCAAAATCTCTTGACAATATCAATATGTCATGGTATCAAACTGGGAAGTTCTGCTTTTTCCACTTAAATCTATACAAGATAATTGTGCCTATTGGTGATACTGTTTTCTATAGGTCCTTACTTGTATTAGGATGGTCTAGTTCTTCTGTGGTTTCTTGGTTTCTTCACTTGGCCCTTTTGCCTTTCATGTCCCTGGCTTTATGTTGACTCTCAGTACACCAACCACAATGCCAGAAAGTTACTCTTTCCTGACAATGTATGAAACAGAAGGACACAAATTGCCCCTGAAAATGCGATTGTAGGTTGTTTATGAAACTGATTTAAGAAGGCTACATAACCAAACTATAATTCATTCTGAACTGTTTTCACTTTTGAGTTTGTTTCAGAAAAGGAAGAATGTCCTGATGAGAAGTGTTGAGGAATCCATTCAGTGCCGATATCTCAGTGAGCAGCTGCAGTGGGAGCTGCAGGTTGAGCTCTGGGGTGGGAATTGCCGACCCTTTGCACAAGAAAGGGCCTGGGGACCTGTAGCCTGGCCAGGGGACTGGACACTCAGAGACACGGCAGGAGCCAAGGGTTCAGCAGGAGCCGAGGACTCCAGACTTTCCCATGCTTAGACTGTGCTGATAAAAGCCCAGGGGTCCTTTGAACTGTGTGGCAATAAAAGCCCAGGGCGTCCTTTGTTTGGGGTTCCTCCTTGGAGGCACCAGCTCAAGCTAGTGTTCTGTTATTTAGCTATTGCACTAAGATCGGTTCATCTGAGACTCTGCTGTGGGAAACCTGGAGCTGAGCTGGCTCGGGAGCCTGGTGTGACTGTGTGAGTGTGGGGGTGTAGCTGTGAAGGGGCCTCGGTCCCAGCTCAGGTGTCTGAGTGTGACTGACAGAGGGGCTCCTGGAGGGACAGACAGTTTCCTTAACAAATAGCATCAGTAACTTTTTTTTTTTTTCCTAGGCAAGATACCAGCCCTCACTACTGAATTTATTTCTCATCCTTCATGCTTCAGTGCTTAAATGTTACACAAAAAAAAAGAGCAGACAGTAGCAATGTATAGATTTTCTTAATTGCTGACAATGATCTAAGCAAAAATGCATAGTTTCAAAATACTCAGAATGTTTCAGAATTCTATTGGAGAGTTCCAATTAATAAAAACTCTTGCCTTTTTTCCTGAATTCTTACTGAGTCTGAAAATGTTTGCAAATAAATGTGTACAGTATCTGAGCTGAAAAGTGCAAACCTAGCCGGGGGTTCTGCAATGGTGGTACCAGTTCCTTGAGAGTCAAAGTTATTATCAGGATAGCTTTCTATTTCATATACTTTCTGTTTTCAAATACTGAGAAAAAAATATGGTTTAAGAAACAGTAAGTGCAATATAAGGTATATTTATTGAATAATATAAGAATGACAGTTAACGATGAGATTAAAGTAAAATACACACATCTTTCAAGTATTTGCAAAGCAAGGGATTTAATGAGAGACTGTTTTTTACTGCCAGGATCCATAACTTATTTGTCACATTCCTTATAACTTTCCTCTGTTTGATATGATCAAATCCCAGTCTCCAAATTAGCTAAAGTCTGCCTGGTGTTTTGTTGTTTGTAAGGCATACCAACTGTGATGCCTCGTGGTGTTGATTTAATCTCCTGTCACTTTATTTAGCAGATATCAAGTATCACAGAGTGTCAAGTTATAGATTTGCACCTGAAAAGAATACAAGCATTTAGGAACTCGTATGCAGTGCACCATGCTGGAATATGCCAGGGAAGGAACAAGAATAGAACCTCATCAGCTAAGGCTTATCTGGCTGTGCTTTTTATCTCATTCACATTTGCATTTAAAATATGTTTATGATTTGTGGAAACAGCTCTGGAAGCAGGGATGGAAACCAGTAGTCTGTTCTGGCTGTTCTAATCACAGAACTAGAAAATTGGGTGCCCTCCTCTCTGAGTATTTAGTGCTCTTTTTTGCAGATTTAAAGCAACCATGATAGAAATTATCTGTCATTGTGGAGTAGTTAGAAATGGACTAAAAAAAGTGTTAGAGGAAACTAAAGACGATAAATTCTGAAACTCTGTCAGTCTAAACAAAAATATAAGGCAGATCAAAAAGGCTTTGAAGAACAACTAGAACAGTGTGTCTTAGTTATTAACACGTTTTTCCTCTGTATTTCAAGAGCAGGATATCAGTGAGCAAGGTTGATGAATAAAGATTTTTAAAAAATAGAGAAGCTGGGGACATTACAGAAAAACCGAAATCATTCTTTACATCTTTTTGCACTTTATTCTGTCTTCACTTACAAGAAACTGAGGAAACATTTAGGTTGGATTCCTTCTTTAAATGTGAGTTTTCAGAAAATCCTTTTTGTAAAATAAACTACATGAGTGATAGTTGAATAAACAGAGAAAATGAGCATTATAAATTTTTTATGTCTTCAATGACAAGTCAGTTTCAGGCAAGACAACTGTGATGACAGAAAAGGTTTTAGGAGAGCTTCAGGAAGCTACAAGCCGTAAGACTGATGTCCTGCTGTATCAGGTAAAGTAATAGAAATAATATTTAAGAATGGAATTGGTGAACTAGATATTACCTAGTTAGGAAGAAGCAACATGTCTGGTTTGAGGGGGTATTTAAGGGAAATTCTACCCAAAAACTTCTTGGAAGATTAGGAAGAGTTAGCTGTTGTGTGAATAATGGATTGATGGAAGCTTTCTAAATTTCCAGAAGGCTGCTGCTGAATTCTGTAAAACAGATTTTTAAGGAAAGGGAACAACTAGAGGGTAAGAAACAGTAAAACAGTAAATGTTTATTGCAGCTGAAGATCAGTAGTGAAACTCTACAAGCCAGCAAGTTCTTTAATGCCTTAAAAATGGAATAATCAGTGGAATGAAAAACAGTTCACTGAGAAATTCAAGTTAATCAGTTGAAGAACTGTAGAAGAAAGAGTCTTAGGACACTGTGGGATTGTACTATGAAATAACAAAATTGAACATATGTTTGAAATAGTGCATTGGCACAGAAGGAAGACTGAAAGATCCTGCCTCGGTTTACAGTGACAGACTAAGGAGCAGTTTCTGGGGTTCATGCCCAATATTTGTATAAAGTGTCAGCTCAGTATAATCATAAAAAAATCCCAAATCAAGTGTTGGAAATTATTAAGAAAATAAATGGAATATTCTACAGCATCAAGGATACACTATAGATGTTTGTGTCTTGAATGCCTGAAGTTTCTGTCTTCCCATCTCTGTTTAAAGAGATAAAATAGAATCCTGACTGATCAGAGAAGATCAAAATTATTAATGTGAAAGCCATCAAAACTATATCAGAGCTGGAGAATAGTATGAGACTAGCAGATGTTTGATCTGTTCTTACCTTTCTATAATCGCTCATTTAAAGTACTTCTAGAGAATGAAAACTCCTGAAATCAAACAATAAGCTGGTTGTCATGTTTTCTGTGATGGAATTTGGAGTTTCATCCTCATTATGACAAAACTCTTGGTTGGTTTTCATAAATCAATGTTAAACAAAAAAACAAGAACAGACCATTTTGGGCTTATCCAAGTGCAATTCAGTAGTTGATTTATTTTACCTTGAAATGCCAACATAGTCTGGCCCTTTTACAGTAACATTAATTGTTTTATAGTTTTGCTTCTACCTTAAAGAAGACTTGTTTGAAAGTCTGTTACTCCCTTTAAGGTCCTTGCAACACTGCTGTGAACAATTGATTATATTATACTCTCTCCTACCTTTATTTTTTTCCATGAGTAGTTCAAAGAACGCATAAAATCAGTTGAAGTCTATTCCTAGAAAGAACTTCTGAAATGCGGATTTTCATATGGAGGAGCATATGGCCTTATTGTTTCACAATTTGATTTCTTCTCTCTCACAGCCCCCAGAGTAGAAGTTTCCAGGCAAGAGGTATTTTTTGCAAGAACTTGGAAAAAGTGTTCCAGAAGTCTTGCTCTTAACCAACACAATGATCAAGAAACTGAAAAGCGTGTCATAAAACCTGGGACTTATTTTAACTTCCTTTTCTAAAAATTTGTTCTTGTTAGAGAAATGGAGTTTAAAATGTTGGCTTCCTTGTGACAGCAAGAATGCAGTACTTGTCCCAAGTTTTGACAGCTGTTGAGATACTGTTAATGTCAAAAAAAGCTTATCTCTTTCCCTGCAGAAAATTCTGCAGGGTTGTCTAGTGGAAAAGGAATACAGAGAGTTAACTAAGGCAGGGCTAATGAAACAATTGTACCACATGGAAGTTTTGAATATGTTTGGTCAGGTAAAGTCACAAATTTAATATGCCAATTAAACTTTTTTTAAAAAATAACCAACAAGATGAAATCATCAGTGTCAGGTTTGAAAGTTACAGTAGCTATGCTGGTTTCATTATTTGTTCTGAAATTGTCCTTGACAGCTGAGGTGAGTAAACCTTGTTATATAAATCACTATGAGCATTTTGAACTCCCTCAGGGTGGTTACAGAACTGCAGATGAAAAGCGCTTATTCTATCAAACACAAACCTGTTCTTCAAGGTTTGAGGATTTCTACCAAAATCAGTTTGGAAGATGAGAAGCAAATGTAGCTCTTAGAAACAACCAATGAAGTATCCACACCTAACAAAATAGACTCCAGTGTTCTCACTCTTCAAGGATTTTTTGGGTCTATTTTGTATTTGAAAAGTTAGTGATTTCCAGTTTGTCTTTTATGTTTATTTCATAATGTGTCTCTGCTTGTCACAGAATCACAGATTCACAGAATCATCAGGGTTGGCAGGGACCTCTGGAGATCATATAGTCAATCCCCCTGCCAAGGCAGGGTCACCTGGAGCAGGTGACACAGGAACACATCCATGTATGTTTGAATGTCTCCACAGAGGGAAATTCCATGACTTCTCTGGGCAGCCTGTTCCAATGCTGTGCCACCCTCAGTAAAGAAGTACTTACTCATGTTGAGGTGGAACCTCTTGTGTTTTAGTTTATGGCTGTTGCTCCTCTTTCTGTCACCGGGCACCACGAAAAGAGTCTGGCACCATCCTCTTGACACCTGCCTCTGAGATATTTATATACTTTAGTGAGATTCTCTCTGTCTTCTCCTCTCTAGACTTAGTCACCAGACTCTAGTGCCAACTCTTTAATCTTCCTTTGTAAACTTTTAAAGAGCATTACTCTATGAAATGCTTAGTGTTGTCTGACTTGACAAGGGAGTCCATTGTGTATTCTGTGTTACAACAGTTTCACATCTTTCTTAGGACAGGTGCAAAGTATCCTTATAATCTAATCATCAACAAGCAACACAAAGATTTTGATGCTTTAAGGTTATAAGTGGGCTAAAATTCAACCAGTGGCTAATTAGCTGAATACATGAGCAATTCAAGCAGAAACATCTGCAAAGTAATTACTCTGTTTCACCCCTTAAATAGGTGTGAATGTGAAAATGCTCAGAATGTAAATAGTTCTAAGTCCACACAGTAGCAGAGAATGAGTACTAAATCTCTCATGGGGAGAAGATAGCGGTAGTTCATGGTATTGGCTTCATGTATACTGGAGAAAAGTGTAGTAAACCCTAATCACTATGCTATATTTCTTGATGTGCCCTTAAGGTTTGTTGCCTATCAGAAAGGTAAAAAATAATCTGAATGTGTCATAAATGTAATGTTACATTAAAATAATACTTCAAGTGAAATCATAGAAATGTAGAATCATTTTGTTTGTAAAAGGCCTCTGAGATCATGGGTCATTTTGTTCAACATAGAAATATTGGTTTAGGCTTTGGAAATAACTGCACTTTTATATGGCAATGAATACCTGCTGTATAGACCTACATTTTAAGAAGAAATTTTATTTTTTCTAGGAATTGTTGAGAATTTCTTATAACACTGTGTTGTTATGCAATACTGCTTTACTCTGTATTTGTCATATCTTTCATGTTTCATGAATGCCCAAATTCTTAGTAATTTTTTTTTTCCCCCAAGGTTGTCTTTTCTTTGTCTTTATTTGTGGAAAAAATATTTATAGGTAAACTAGAACCATGTGGGAGAGTTCACAGTGTCTTAACATAAAACATGAAGGCTCCATAACCCCAGGAAAGTGTTCAACAATAGCCCTTGTCTTCCTGGATCCAGAAAGTTTTGTTTGTTTGTATGTTTGGGTTTTTGTTTGGGTTTTTGAGTTATGAAATCCAACTTCACAGGAAACTATCTAAAACATAATACAAAGGCTTGTGATCTTCCTTGTGTCCATGCAGCCTTTGCAGGCTTCAGCAGGGAGGAGTAGAAGGAAAATGCTGAGAGGAAAACCAAGTTTACACAGGAGTTTTGATGGAGAAGAGAATAAAAAAACTAAATTGTAAAACAAAGTGACAAAACAAAACCTGGCTTTTTGGCGGAAGAAAATGAAGGGGCTAAAAGACAGAGAAAAGTTAGATAAGGGATGCAGTGGGACCAAACAGGCGTTTGTAGTAGAGATCTGAGTGGGAAATATTCCTGTGTTGTAACTATCATGGAAAATGGCAGGAGAGCAAAGACTCATTTGAACAGGAAGCAGGAAAGACAAGGTAGGATATGCAAGCAGGACCTTTTTGACAGCATGGTCCTTATTATATGTTTTGGCGCCTTTATCTTTTCATATAACTGTTAAATTTTTCTCTTTGATCATGAGCAGATTAACTTTTACTGAACAGAATTGATGCTAAAAGCATGACCTTCTTGGATTTTTAAATTTATGGAATAATAATGTTTATGAGGTTATGCAAGATATTTTTAGCCTCTTCTAGTCCCTTTCTCTGAGTTTTCTTCAAAAATGAAGTCTACTGATAGCTTGGAACAATGAGTTTGGTGTTCTCTGCAAATATAAGTGGAGCAGTTATTCCATGACATATTTGCTATGGAGAATTTATTAACATGACAATTGTTTTGCCAGGAGTGAGAGCAAGTGCTGTTCTGGTGGTATAAAATAGAAGGTGAGCAAGAGGCTGAGAATAAGGAGAGAGTACCAGTGTGAGAGGGGAGGTGGACTGTGCTCTTTTTTCTAGACTGAGGAAAAGAAACTTCTATCATGTTGAGAGACAAAATCAAGATACCAGAAACCTAGAGGTGCTGTTGCTATTACACTGATGCAGGACTTTGTTATCTATTCATATAAAGTAGTATTATGGCTGGAGAAATGATGGACAGACTACTTGAAAGCATAGTTGTATAGTGCTTGGGTTTATAATGTCAGAGTCTCTCTGAAAATAAGTTCATTATGTAAGGGCTATGAATTTTCACATTCTCTAAGTCTTATGTATTTTAAAACTTAGAGGCTAGGTTTGACAACAAAAATGTCTGTGTGGTCTGTACTGAGTCCCTTAAAAAAAAAGTTACTATCACTGCTGAAATACACCTTTGCCCCTGCTCCCTGGTCTTCTCAGATATCTCTCAGTCCTTGTTGTCACAAACACTTTCCTGGTGGTAAATCTTGCTATGCTTATCCCAGTGGGGCAGGTTTGCTTTGAAGGAAGGACCATTCTCCTTCTTGCAGTGTTTCTGCTCGCTAGTAGTGCAGTAGAAGGGCAAAAGCTAATGGGTATTTCCTCTTTGCTGGTGGGAGTCATTCCTCTAAGGATAAACTATGAACAAAGGAGATAAACCTCTGTTACCACTAAGTTAATCTCTACATTAAAGAGCCTGTCTTTGAGCACATTAAACTTTGGTTAAACTCTTTTGAAGGTGGAGAGTGAAGGGAGACAAAATGAATGTCAGGGAAATAGGATAAATGTTCACTGACTTAAATGAAAAAAGCTATTCATGTAAGCAATCACTGGGGAAAATACTCCAAAATACAGAAATGTAGTACTCTTGGGATCTTGCAGAGGGAAAAGTATGAGAAATTAGATGGTGTTTTGACTTACAACAAACTATGAGTCGAGCCAATATATTTTCTCAAGTGGATGTCTTCAGTGGTATTTCTGAAATCAAGGAGAAATATTGAGTGCTTTATCAGCTCACAAACTTATTAAATAGATCGAATGAATGAGGCTTTTAGGGGCAGAGACGGTGGAGGTAAAGGGGCAGGAAAAGGAAAGGTAGTCTGGGGTTTTTAGACCTCCTCCCTTCCTCAGTTCTTTACTCAGTATTTCTATCCCTTGTCTCTCTGTCTCCATCTCTTTCTGAATCTCTTTGTCTTCTGCTACAACTGTCTGACCAAAAGTTAATCAATTTATTCACAGTATAGTGTGTCTTAAAATCCCATCATTTCTAATTCTGATGAACTGATACCCCTGTTGCAAATAAACAAGTGGTCCTCCAAGAGGCAGCTGAATTGGCTTTCTTTTTGAAGTACATTTTAGCATCAGGATGTGAATACCATTCTTTTCTTTGTGAAATAATGCTTCGAAGTGTAACTGTTTATAAAGTGCCACACAAAATGAAGATTGAAACGTTATTGTCAACAACTTTAAAAAAAGTCAACACAAACCCAAAAAGCCCTATACTATAGTTAATTTCAAAGCTATGAAATATTGATATCTATTCTGTAACCTTGAGGTCAAGCAGAAAACACCTTCATATTTTATTTCTTTAATATCCATTGGCTTTATGGAAAGTCAGTAGATATAATCTGACCAAAGAATATTTGTATAAATATTCAGAATCTGTTTGTATATTTGGATATAAAGGATAAACTATCATTTGTCCAAACATCTAAGCAGTGAAAAAACCCACTCATATGCATGCTGTTTGAAAAAAAGCATCGTGATTGCACTGAATAGAGCTTTTAAGGATTCAGTTAATTTTTAAATAATATTTTGAGAGGGCTGCTTGTGTAATGTTCAGTTTAACAGAGACAACAGGATTGCATGAAAGTGTTCAGCCAACCGGTTGTTAATACCTACCTTACACTGACCAGTGAGTTTAGGTTTTTTCATTTTACATTTCAATTGCTTACATATTTCCGGAGAGATTTAGTTATTCATATTTCAAAATCACTGCCTGAAATGAGAAAGAATTAAGATTGTGTCAATCTTAGGTGACAGTAAATTATGTTGTTTGGCAAACACAGTAAAATTCTATAAAAAGAACATGAAGGTGCAAGGGCTTTTTTATTGTTTGTGATTTTTCACCTTGACCTAATTTCTGGGTAGCATCTACCTTTTAATAGAAAACAAAGAACACAGAAAACCCTTTAATGTTTACTGAATTCATTTTTACCTTATTTTTTTATAAGGGTAGAGGGAAACAAACCTCCCTTCTTATAGCTCAAATATCACATTCTGTGAATGCTGTCATTTCTAGATTGCTTAAAGCAGAAATTGTGATTGCAAGCAGTATCTTTCTTTTTCCCCTTTCTCAATAGAAGAATGAAATAGAAAAGGAATACTCAAGTAATTCTAGTTCTTACTTTTCTTTCAATCTATATGAGATGATATTAATCACTCTAGTAGATCTCAGCATCTTTAGAATCTAAACAGACCTCAATTAATATGTGATAACTTATGGCATCTGATGTGAAAAGGATTTTCAAACTTACATAAATTTGCTAGTAAGAATGCTTCGTAGATCCAAAATTCTGAAACCTAAGCTGTTCTATACTTTAGTTATTGCTTTTAAAAAAGGAGGGGGAAGGTAGGGTGGGTGGAAAGTATTTATTTCCAACAGTATTAGCAAAGGAATACAAGTAGAAATGTATTTAGGAGAACTTTTCAAACTTCTTAAAATCAGCTTCATATAATACATGTAGCAACTCTGTAAATGCAAGTGATAGATTGTAGTTCTTTTTCTCAGAGTACATGCTACCATATTTTTAAAAATATATTGTAAAGCTTAACATATTGGAGAATAGCCATGCTGCTTCTTAGGTCCAGGAAGAAGTGAGGGAAGTTTGAGGAATCTGTGGATTTGATTACTTCTGGAAAGTTAGATGAGTTTCCATGCAGGCAGAGGCCATAATGCTACATATTTTCCTGAATGTTTTGTAGCAATCAGCTACCTTCTACTTTCTACAACAGAGAAGAACATTCCTACAGAAAGCTGTGTCACTGTGATGTTGAACAACATCTCAGAAACTGCAATTGCAGTAGCCCAATCAACAATTTTCTGGTTGGAAATATACACAGTAGAAACCAAGTCAATGTACACAAATTGTTAATATTTCTTACGTCCCTCTCCTGTGGTAAAGGAGACTGTTATTCTGAATGCAAGTAGAGAATATTTATTCAGGATTTAACTAGTCAAATAAAGAGGTACCCTTCTCAGAGGATAAGCTGTCTAAGCATCTGTGGGATATTATGCAGA
Organism: Platysteira castanea; assembly: GCA_013397175.1. NCBI lineage: Eukaryota > Metazoa > Chordata > Aves > Passeriformes > Platysteira > Platysteira castanea. The sequence goes on along the minus strand of VYXC01009180.1, from coordinate 429,186 downwards.
AGACTGGCATAAGCTATATTAAAACAGGCTGCTAAGCTCTGCTGATTTTGTAAGTGAGTTGATAGTATTACATGTAGTCAGAATGAAAAACATGGTTTTATCACCTGTTGTTACAGCTTAAAAGACAGAATAATTTTATAAAGGAAATAGTCTGCTTAATATTTGAGTTCTGGGAGGTTTTCCATGTCCAGGAAGGTTTCAGAGGAAGTGAGAATTCCAGAAATCATAGAATCACAGAATATGTTGAGATGGAAGGGACCCATAAGGATCATCAAGTTCAGCTCCAGACCCTGTCCAGGACACCCCAAGAGTCACACTGTGTGCCTGAGAGTGTTGTTCAAACACTTCTTGAACTCAGTCAGGCTTGGTGCTGTGACCACTTCCCTGAGGAGCCTGTTCCAGTGCTCAACCACCCTCTGGGTGAAAAACCTTCTCCTGATTTCCAACCTAAACCTCCCGTGACTCAGCTCCATGCTTTCCTTGAGTCCTGTCACTGGTTGTGAGAGTGAAGAGACGGTACCTGCCCTTCTGCTTGTGCTCATGGAGATGTTGAAGAGCACAAGGAGGTCTCCCCTCAGTCTCCTCTTCTCTAGACCAAGCAAACCAAGTGACCTTCTTCTTCGAAAAAGGGATAAAACTGTGAGAAGTAAGCTCATAACCATACAAGTAATGCAAAATTTAGACTTAAACTTGAGGAGTTTTTGGTATAAACACTGAAATTTCAGAGGAAAGTGAGGCTGTGTAAATTAAGCTGTCTGTGTGTCACAGAGAGGTAGCTAGATTAGTCAGGAGGGAATTAGAATACAAGAGCTCAAAAGAAGCACAAAACTTGGGAGGAAGTAGTGCTGCCCATGGGCTTAATGTGCTGGTGTATGCAAAGTAGAAACAGTGGAATTAAATTATTGTTGGAGCCTGTAACAGGAAAACAGACAGGCAGACTGGGCAGCTCTGCTGAGAACCTGGGTGTCTGCAAGCTGAGGGTGAGCCAGCAGTGTGCACAGGTGTGGTGGCGGTGATGTGTTTCCCTTGTTTTTGTGCTGCCATTCTCATGTCCATCTTCCTGCAAATTCTGACGGTGTCATTATGATGGCTTCTCTTGGGGAGGAAATTCCAATGGCATTCTTACCACTTCATTTTTCCTCCTTTTTCAACCTAGCAGTTGTATCTTTTGTTTTGCATTAGAGAACTCAATAAAATACACATACACAGTTTAACTAGTTAGTGTGCAGCACCTGTCCACCATCAAAGCATGTTCTAGTCAATGCTAACAGCACCATAAGCATGAACAACCTGTAAGGAGCGTGAGCAGTTCCTGATGAAAACTGCATGGCTATTGTGGTAAAGCTTATACAACCAGAAAGGATGCCCAAGGAGTGGTGCTCGTCTGAGCATGTGCTAAGTCTGCACACTTGGAGGTAAAATTTTCAGATATGTACCTAATGTCCTGGCCTTGGTCCATCACTGTACAGATTCCAAGTATTTCTTCAGTGGGCTTTTTTCCCCCTTACCCTTTGGAATTTTGGCTTCTCAGTGCAGTAGTGGTTATATGACAGCATTGCTTTATCTTAAAGAGTGCACAGATTCTATTTTAAGAAAATTACTGGAATAAAAGTGCAATATTGCTTTCAGAAAGAGACCAGTAGCTGCAGCTTCTTGATTGTCAGAAAAACTGATTTATTTGTTAATTTTTTCTCTGTACCATTTTTCAATACACTTCATAATCTTTACATTTCTAGTGCATTTTAAAAAAGAAAATGAGTATACTCCTTTATAGGCTTGGGGCAATTAATAAGCACTGCTCAATCACTTAAATTTAACACTGAATGTAAAGTTTGTTTCTTATCTTCCCAAAGACAGTTTTTAATAGCTACCATAACAAGTCCTATCCTAGGAGCAGTATAGATTGACTGAAAAATTGAAAAATGTGGAAATGAAAATAAACTAGTGCATTTCCTGCTAGTTTGTCCTGATCAGAAAATATAGATTTAAAATAATGCCCTTGTTTTTTCTGTTGGAAAATGGTAAATGCCTTGTTAACATTTCTCATGTCACACATAGCTTTCTAGACCTTTCTTCTACTATTCTCCCATTCTTCCTACTCTATTTATTAAGAAGGTGTTCATCCTTCTATGTGATTTTCCCAGTTCTAAACTGCCAATCTGTGAGATGTTGGAGCAGATTACTGAGTATTCATAGTAGTGGAACATCACCAGTATGTGAGCCTAGTGAGACCTTTCTGTTTCCTTGTCTTGTTCTGTAAGTCAATTATGCAAAAACCTTCTACATTATTTTCAGTTCACTTGGTTTAATAAGCATCAGCTCAGAAACTTAAGCCATTGCTAAAACTGAAGGGGTAAATGTAGCTCTGTGGATTGAGGGAGTTATTTTAGTTTTTACCTGGAAGGCTGAAGAGTCATAGTGGGCATCTGATCTTAAAAGCAGAATAAAGTGAAAGAACGTGGTTATTATTTGTCACTATGACTTTTACTGCACTGTCTAAATTACAATTCACGGTAGGAATAAGTTTAGTAACTGTTTTATGCCAGGTATCTCACTGTTTGTGATCAAATTTCTCCTTCACCATAGTTCCTATTATAAATCTACGTAAATTGTATGTGTGCACATACGTACTCAAATGACTTTTTTTCTTGCCTCCGGAAGGACGGAATATAATTCACAGATGTAGGCATTATGCAATTTATCAACCTCTCTTTGTCAGGATCAGGTTCTTCTCCGTCAAGACTCCTGACCCTTTGCTCTCATGATCAGACCATTATTGTCAGTCACTCTCTTCATCATTTCCAGGTCTTCATTAGAGGCAGGAGAGACAGGAGATTCTTTATTCTGAGCAAAACAATGTCCCAGGAAGAGTGGGATTTAAATTTAAGCTCTCAGAATACAGAGAAAGGCAGAATCAGTATTGATGCAGGTATTTGCATATACAGTTGTAATTAAGAGCAGTCTTAGGATGACAAATTTCAATTAGGGCAACTGACTTCTTGCTCTGCAAAACAAAACTAGAGAGAATGTTTGTGCCTCCTTCCTCTTTTCCACATCCACACAAATGAGAGTTCCAAGAGAAAAGGTTCAAACGAGAACACAAGTGAAACAGCGGAAGGCAATGATAGCATTTCTAGCTGCTTTGAAAAGGGAGAAATACCGCTAGTGTTGAACAATATCTAGCCACCGGAAGATAGCAGGAACGTACTAAATCACAGCCCTGTTGTGTTTTATATATGTCCTCCAGTCATGAATCAGATGTCTGATCATCACTAGAGGTGTTTCAGTGTAGGCTTTTTCAAAATGGTCCACTTCTCAGTACTGCTCTTTTTCAAATTGATCAAAAACTTATATTAGGTTTCTTTTTGTACCAGAGAGTTGGCCCTGAGCACTTTTACAGTGCGTGGCTAGTCCTCATCACACTGCAGAAAAGTAATGATTCCAGGATTCCTCTTCACCTACTCTTGGGTACAGTCAGTTTTGTGTTCACAGCTTAGCACACGTCAGTAAGATTTGAGTCTTCACCAAAGCTGGCTACTCTCTTTCTAGTTCTGGGTGATAACTTCAAGCTTCTGAAGTTATTCTCAGTTCATGAAGATTGAAATCTGCTTTCATAAATTCTGAGCAATATATGAAAAGTGGGTAGCAGCTACAATACCTCTAGCACTGCAGTTCTTAAGAACAAAATAACTACCAAGTACATTGAGGAAGACCTTGACCCCTTTCTTCAGGAAGGAATCTGACAGCGTCAGCCTTCAGCAGCAGTAAATCAAAAGTACCTGTACATTCTGGTTATCCTACCAATTACAGCTCATCAGTTTTCCGAACATGTTTTGATGCCTGACCTCTCGTGAGCTTTGTGGAATGAACTTTACTGCAAACATGGGCATTTATTCAAGGACTAGATCCAGTAAAGCATTTAATACTGGTAAAACAGTACCATCACTGTATAAACAATTGGAATATCAATCTATTTAATATTCAAGAAGCACATGGGAGAAAATTCCATAAGTGTGATGAGGCAGGAGACAATTATGATCAGAGAGAAACTGAAGGAAAAGAACAAAAGTCTGACATTTCTTTAGAAGTGGGAAAGGGAAGGCAAAGTTTGATCAATAGAAATGTTTTTAAAAGATGTGTTGGTAAAAGAGAGGAACAGTCAATCACAGTAAAAGGTAACAATAGAGCTATAAGCAATGTATATAACTTACAGTTTTGGTGATGCATGGCTTACAGACAGCTTTATACCCTCTTGAGACAATAAAATGTGTTTCCCTCTGTTTTAGGAGAGGAGAGCACTCTCAAAATGGGGCGGTTATTAATAAATGTGTTGGCCATTACTTTTTAGACTTCCTAATGCACACTGTAATTTAAAAAAAAAAACAAAAAACAAACACATACACCATTCTTAAGCTCTCTATAATGGCTTCTGTTATTTGGAAATTCTGAAAATATAGTGACCTACCTACCAAAGGTTTTCTGTTCAAGTGATATGATCCCAATAGCTGGTTACATGAGAAATGGCAGCATGTTCACCATCTGTCAGTGCTGGTTCCTGTGGTTTCCTAGTCTCTCAATGGCAGTAGCTTCTCCATTCTACCACAGCTGCAAAATCTGCTCAGGCAGCTGCAGCCAGCAACCTAAAAGCTGTATCAGACTTTTCATTAACAATTCCTGTTAAACTGTTTATCAGTCATATTCTTGGGATGGGCGTAGGTAATGGAACAAAACTGGATTTACACAAAAGACATGTAAAGTTGCCGCAGGAACTGGTGTTTCCAGTTTGAATTTGCAGGAAGGGCAAAGAAAGCATGCTCCAATGTCGCATGAATAAAAAGGTTATAAATATAGCTCGGAATGAGAGAGTGCTCATTTTAAGGGAGATGGCTGGCAAACTGGGATTTCTTCAAATAAGTAATCCTAGTAAAAGCCCCATCAGTACAGCCATATACAGCTGGGTGCTTCTGTGCTCTCACAGAGCCATACACTTCTCTTGTGTAAAATTCTAAAATTTGAAAAAAATATTAAGTAGGGATTAGGTAAAATAGTTCTTCAGTATCTGATCTCAGCAGGTTGTATTGAAGGTCTTTAAAACCAGAACCTTTTCTGTCAGTTACCGCAAATTCTATTTTGAATTTGTTTTGCTAAGAACTACTTTTCTCTACAGGTTAAAACAATTTTAATCTGTTAGAAATACTTTAGTTAAGGTTAAAATGCTGAATGCAAAAATGAATGACAGTGATTTTCCAGTGTTCAATCTCAGGTCACTGCTTCATGATTTAGACAAAATGAGACAGGAGATGAATTTTTCACTGATCCTCCTCAGTGTCAGCTGGGATTCTACTAATTGACTTGGGGCATTTGTAAAGCATTTACGTGCAAAGAGAACTGGGACTCTGTGCCAGGGACCAGAAAGGTAAACATTAAACAGTACCATGTCAAATGGTTAGTGGATTATATCTTTCTGTGAATCTAGTCCTTTGAAAGAACCCAGAAGATTAGTAAAAGGAATCTAAGCAACAAAATAATTTCTAGGGAATGCTTCTGTACAATTCTGAGAAGCTTGTCAGGCTCTCTGAGATGTGTATCTTGATGCATAATAGAAACTAATCATAGACATAAAGTTTTAAATAGGATAGTGACTGTCACAGAATCTCCTTCAGTCATCAGCAGCTACTCATGTTTGGAAAACGGCTGGAGAAAGTCTTCTATAGACTAAAACTAAATGTGTGACCCCCCAGAGGTCTATATCTGTAGATACAGGACAAGAAACTCCAGTGAAATCACTACAGTCTGGTGAAACAGAAAATTGTGCAGGTTTGGATCCTTTTATACTGTTCTGGCAAAAAGTACTCAATTCTCTGTAAAACAGAATGGCTTCCTCTGTCTCTTACTGAAGATAAAAATCCTGTCCTTATCAAGTGACACCAAAATTTTGAGCAGTTTAAGGTTTGATAATTCGTGGTACTGAGGCTGTAATATGTTGTATCTTTTGCTCTGGCTCTTGCTTTAATGTGCTGTTACCTGAGTCACTCTGCAGAGATTTAATAGTCTTCAGCTGTGGACATGGTACTAAGATCTCTGTATGCTAATTTTAATATCTCTAATGTATTTTTGAGTAATTTGAAGTTTCATTATAAGATACACTGAATCCAAGACAGTATCCCAAATCTGGCAGGATTGCTTAAAACTAAGCTTAAATAAGTGGGTTTTTCTCTTTCAATCTAGCATGCATTTCTTAATATTAAAGTTTTCTGTTTCATGTGTTATCTTTTTGAGATTCACACACACAGAGACAAATTTATTTTCTTAAGATGATGATAAAAACTATTTTGGGAAAAACCAAATACACAGTGTGTTTCAGAAGAGAGCTAACAGAGTGAATGAGGTGTATATTAGGTGTAATGACAAAATCCTAATCAAAACTCTCACGAAAGGAAAAAGGAAAAGATATAATCTTATACTTTGATGAAGCTCATAGTAATGTTACTGCATAAAGACAGAAGAAAAGAAGACTTTCATGAACCAGAATAAATCAGACTAGAGGACTGAGCTGTCACAAGATGAAGGAAAACTCTTTGCATGTACCTGAAGCCTTTAGAAATCTCTTCTCGCACCTTAAGCCTAAGAGAATTTCAGCTCCACATATAGAAACATCCAAGGAAGGCCTTCATACTTAATCTGGCTCATTTTTTAAAACTTCTATTCCATTTTCTCTGTAAGAAGTGTCTTTTGGCAATCCTTATCCACTTGTACCTTCATCTTGCAGGCAAGTTTACTTAATTGTGCGGAAATCCTTAAAAATAAGGTTTTGTCATTTCCTAGCAATTGTTGCACACCATCATGGTATATATCTGCAGAGGCTGTGTTTTACTGGTTTGAGAGCTGTATGGGAGGGATCAAGCTTCCCTGACCAAAGGTAACCAAAACAAAAGAGCTGGCTGACATTGGGAAAGATGAAGAGACAATACCTGATCACCAAAACTAGAAAAACATTATATGAAAAACAGTTTTGATATTGCTATCTCTTTACTCGACAGAAGGTTGGTGCTCATGGTAGGCCTTATTGGTGATATTGTCAGTGATATTCTATATTGTCAAACATAGAATAATAAAAATTTTAGTGACAACATTAATTGAAAAGATACAATTTAGTCTTACATGTATTAGCCTTTCTATGGTCATGCTAGAGGTCAAAATTCTGGTGGGTTTCAGTGCCACTCAGTGCTGCATGATCTGACTTGAGACTAAAGAGATGCAAATTTCCAGCTACATCTTGTTCTTGCCAGAAGAGGTTAGGCAGGCCTCACCACCAACCTGCAAAGGTAATTAAGGCAGTTCAGAAGCCACACTGGCCCAAAACAAACGCAACTCTGAGCTTGAGTTCAGGTCATGTGGCCTGTTCATGAAGTGCGTATCCATCCTTCAGTCACAAAATTGACCTTTTTCTCTGCATATTTTTTCCTTGTAATCTCAGTTCCTGAATCTTCATCCAAGTGTTTTTTATTAAAAGGTTCATGTGTAATAGAAACTAATATTTCCCAAATAGCAGCAGAAATCCTTAATTTTTTTGTGGATTTTTATACAGTTATTTTAACATACATCCAGTATGGTACATATTGTAGAAGCTATTCCACTTCAAAGACAAAATGGAAAACAAAATACTATACTCTAATTTTTTCAGAAAAGTTGAAAATTAAAAAGTACCAGAGCTCTCAAGATTAATGATCCTTTATGGCATTGCTCCATAAGAAAGACATCAAATAATTACCAATGAAATCTAATAATAAAGTAAATTTGATATAATAGAAATCAAGTTATTATAGCTTTGAAGATCTTTATAATTAGTAATTTATTAAATAGCTATTTTGCAGCATGCTAATAAATTTTCTATATTCTGAGTACATTTTTACTTCCTTTTGAAATCCTGCCTGTTGTTATTAAATCATTGCTGATATTCAAACCTCTCCAGGATCTTGATATTCTTAAAAGTTCTGCTAGTTTACTGATAGTATTATCTCCTTCAACTCTCCTTTTGCTTTGTTAGGGTTTGTTTTATTTTATTTTGTTGGTTTTTTTTTTTTTTGTTCAGTTGATTTTCTTGCAGTAGTTTACTTTTTTCTGTTTTAAATTTTGAGAGACCAATAAAGTCTATAGATATATTTACGCTCGAGGTCTGCCTTGTGGTTTTTTTGTTCAACCTGGAAATTTGAATGTATCCATTAACTTTATCCATGTACTGATATGATTTGACAAAGATAGATAAATATGTAGATATAGACATAGATATTTAAACAGTTTATTAGTTTGGACAGAATGAGCAAATTTATACTGAGAAACAGTGATTTCACTTGATTGTTCAGTTTCAGTTCTATAACCAAAACAGTAAGTTAGTAAAATTGTCAGAATAGTCTTTGGACTTAATATGGAATTCCTGAGTTTTGGAATAGTACTGTCAATCAAGTCCCTAAAAACACCCATTGGTAAATAAAAATTTGAAAGTATACATCACAAGCTAACACTGATTAATCTTCTCCATTTTTTAAAGTTTTCATTCTCATTGAGAGTTCATTGAGAATGTCTAAATAGAAAACTGTCCTGAGACAGAGACAGCAAAACTAATATACTGATTGCTTTTTCAATGCACCCAGAAACAGCAGAAAGATCTCTTAAAGGATGCATAGTAATTTCTGCCAGAGGATTCCAAGCTAGAGAACAAATGCTTCTGAATTACCACTTGCCCCTTGACACTCTACCATTGTATTATTAATCTTTTCAACTGACTTCCTTCTTGTTCCAGACATAAATTATTTTTCTTACTTGTTTTCTTATCTTCTTACTTTTTTTTTTCCCTGTCACTGGTCTCGTTTTCATTTTATATTAATGGGGAGAAATTTTATCTACAGTTCTTAGGCAGAAGTCTCAGTTTTGCACACCTCATTCTTTTATCTTGATTAGCTGCGGTTTAGTTTTTTGGTTGTCTACCAATTCTTCCTTCATGTTCTTCTATATCTATGGGTACAGGAAGTCATAAAATGGCATTAAGAATTCCCTGCTTTTGTTTGTTCAATCCTCTTTTTCGAGTCTAGGCTTCTTCTGTTATCACTTAAACATGCTGATGATTAAAAAACCTCACATATTGTAACCCGCTCTGTGAATACCTGCCTGTACCTTACAGCTCCCATTCGGAAGACTGTCTGCCACTGATAAGTAGCAATATTTTTGAGCAATCCTCGCTGAGTACTTGGGACAAAAGACAAACAAGAGAAAGAAAATACAAAGCCCTTTTTTCCCTCAATATGTGGTTCAATCCTGAAATGACTGTGGTTTAAAGAAGTCATTGAACTTGCTTTTATGTTTACTTGTTTATATGCTCCCATGTACATTACTGGCACACTTTTAATGAATTGGTCTCTGATGTTTTATTATCAACACTATTTTGTATATAGTCATCAGAACTCCATTTTATTTGCAGGGTCCTTTATCAAACTGATTTCTCTTCAAATTGCATCCTCAAAGTCTACAATACGAAAGATAATAGAATTGTAAAGATGTAATTTAAAGTCTATTTTTGGGAATAGTCAGCTTCTGTAGAAGTTGCCCAAGGAAATGCTTGACCTGCAGAAACTTTATTACTAGTGATTTTGTTCTTTTTCTTGATTAAGTATCAAGTTGACTTTCAGATCCTGACCTCTTTCCACCAAGGAAATCATTTTCTTACAAGCTTTTGAACAATCATGCACCACCAGGCGCAGAATTTACAAGATAATTTAACCATCTTTTTTTGAAGTATACCTACCCTGTCTTTTTTTTTTTTTTTTTTTTTTAATCAACCTAGATAAAATGGCAAGTACAACTTGTATGAGGCTTCAGACAGGACTAGAATAATAATGTACGCTACGAAATAAGAAAAACAAAACTAAGTGCAGCTAGTGTTTTTCACCACCCTGCAAAGCTTTTTTTCTTCTTGCTGGTAAAAACACTCTATGATATGAAGTAGATATGGGTGGATCTGGTGTGCTGCTTCACCATCACCTCCTACTAGAATCTAGCAAGGATACTTGCTCAACTAAGAATTTTTAAGAGGTAATTTTGTAAATGCATAACAAAATGATACATTCTTCTAAATGACAATGCTTTGAGCTAATTATTTATCTCAATAATAATAAAATGTGTTGTAGATTTTGTGAAAATCTTGAACTTAAACTGTTCTGGTGTCTTTATTTCTTCTCATATTACATTTAAGTCCATCCATTATAATGGGTTACAGTGTTCTTTCAGCCAAATATTTAATGTAATGCCATAGTACTCAAGTCCACTTACAGGTCTCAGATGACCACAAACTACCACTAGAGAACTTGCATATGAGGTATAAAATTTCCATGAAGTTCTAAATAGCTTTAAATATTTCATCTCTGCGTTTTATGTACAGCTGACTGTGTTTTGTGGATGAGCACAGAACTGGGATAGAAGCAACCAACAACCCATTACTCCAGTCACTCCCCTCAGTGACTCAGGCCACAGCTGTTCTAAGGGCCTGAAGTGCCTGCTGGGGTCACAGGTATTGAAAAGCTCTTTTGAATTTAATGTTGCCAATGGACTGAGAAAAGGGGCAGATTTGGGTTTTCCCCAATACGTGCTTCCTGGAGCTGTACGATAACCTAAACCAAATTTCCATTTCATGATTCAGTGTTTTGGGGTTTTTCCTATAGAAGTAAAGCATGGTGAGTATCTGGCTTGCAAGACTATAAACAATGTCTTGCAATTCCTGAGGTAGAGTTGCTGGTCCTTGTCATGTGAACTTCAGTCACACTATCTGCCTATCCAGGGAATTTCAGTGACCACTGTCTACTTATGCAGGGAATTTCAGTTCTACCTCTGCAAGATAAGAACCTACATAGTCTTACTTTTTGTCCTGTTATTCAGTGTTTGGAGTGGTTTTTTTATCTCTAAATGGTCTACTTATGTACAGAGCCAGTAGACAAACATTTGAGTTCCAATATTCCTATGAAATGATCAAATAATGCTGTTAGCATTGAATAGATGTCAAGAAGAGAGTCTGCAAAGATCCCATCTAGACTCTGTAAACATCAGTGGAAAACACATATTTTTAAATTCACACTAATAAAACAAGAGTCCCAAGCACAAGTTTTCAGTGACAATTTCAGATCTTAATGCTCTCTTACCCTGGAGAAAGAAGACAAGTGGTTCTGTTCCTTACTAAAACAATTTCTAGTTTCTAATGGGAATTTATTGGTTTCTAAAGAATTTGCTGCAGTTTACTTCTAGTGTGAGTTATACCTTTGTTGTTTTATTTTCTTTCTGATAATTACTGAATGTGTTTTGTGCGTGCTGCTAACCTTGGTCTGTTTATGCTTTTTCTGAATTGTCTCAGCCCTGAAAAATGGAAAAAACTAGAGGAGAGAAAGTAGCAAGCTTATTTTTTTGCTTAGTACATTTCACACAAAAGCATTTTTGTTTTTGCAGTTGAATAACAGACATATCTCAGTTCAGTTTGCATTGCAATGGGGAACTTGAGACAAATACAGGCTCTGCTGAAGGAACACATAGAGGTATACATGGGGGAAAACCTTTGTCACTGTGTGCCATGACCTCCAGTATTTCTTGCTTCTAAGTGAATTAGAAATTCTGGTAATTTTTTTCATACACAGTCTAGCAAAGAGTTCACTGAACTAGAAGTCAGATACAGGACTTGGTTTCTATGTAACCTTGGATAAGATATTTCTTTATCCTCTGTGGCCATGTGGCTTTAGGGGATTATCCCCTGAAAAGTGCTGCAGAGTCAAAACTGTTACTTTCTTTGTTACACTACAGTCTTACTATAATATGGCTTTAATGTAAATTCTTCAAATAACTGACACTGACATAAAGAAGAAATAAATTAAAATTACTTTGAAATATATTTTTAATTTTTTTAAAAATTATTTCTTTTAAATTGAAGGCTGGTTGTACCTAGACATTTCTTGTTAAATAGAGAATTCATAGATGTGCTTCATTGCCAATGCAATGGGAAATATAATTTCAAGAAAACACTTCACACTGAAATTCCTTGATTTGAATTTATTTCTAGCACATAGATATAAAATAATAATAATAATAGTAATAATAACAATAATAGTCAGTAAAAACAACCCCCAAACTAACAAAAGGTCAGTGAATGGTCGGTGTCCATATTAGAATATGAAAATGANAGTTTTCAGTGACAATTTCAGATCTTAATGCTCTCTTACCCTGGAGAAAGAAGACAAGTGGTTCTGTTCCTTGCTAAAACAATTTCTAGTTTCTAATGGGAATTTATTGGTTTCTAAAGAATTTGCTGCAGTTTACTTCTAGTGTGAGTTATACCTTTGTTGTTTTATTTTCTTTCTGATAATTACTGAATGTGTTTTGTGCGTGCTGCTAACCTTGGTCTGTTTATGCTTTTTCTGAATTGTCTCAGCCCTGAAAAATGGAAAAAACTAGAGGAGAGAAAGTAGCAAGCTTATTTTTTTGCTTAGTACATTTCACACAAAAGCATTTTTGTTTTTGCAGTTGAATAACAGACATATCTCAGTTCAGTTTGCATTGCAATGGGGAACTTGAGACAAATACAGGCTCTGCTGAAGGAACACATAGAGGTATACATGGGGGAAAACCTTTGTCACTGTGTGCCATGACCTCCAGTATTTCTTGCTTCTAAGTGAATTAGAAATTCTGGTAATTTTTTTCATACACAGTCTAGCAAAGAGTTCACTGAACTAGAAGTCAGATACAGGACTTGGTTTCTATGTAACCTTGGATAAGATATTTCTTTATCCTCTGTGGCCATGTGGCTTTAGGGGATTATCCCCTGAAAAGTGCTGCAGAGTCAAAACTGTTACTTTCTTTGTTACACTACAGTCTTACTATAATATGGCTTTAATGTAAATTCTTCAAATAACTGACACTGACATAAAGAAGAAATAAATTAAAATTACTTTGAAATATATTTTAATTTTTTTTTTAATTATTTCTTTTAAATTGAAGGCTGGTTGTACCTAGACATTTCTTGTTAAATAGAGAATTCATAGATGTGCTTCATTGCCAATGCAATGGGAAATATAATTTCAAGAAAACACATCACACTGAAATTCCTTGATTTGAATTTATTTCTAGCACATAGATATAAAATAATAATAATAATAGTAATAATAACAATAATAGTCAGTAAAAACAACCCCCAAAGTTACAAAAGGTCAGTGAATGGTCGGTG